>JAXIVJ010000851.1:0-67500 GCA_036785665.1 Chirona hameri
ACAAAAACGGAGGGCATATTTAAACTGTGATTTCGCAATGCACATCTGACTGTAGATATATCCCTGACGAGGTTTTACCTACCAACGCCCAGAGAGAGTAAAGATCACCGTAGAGTATATGCTTGTCATCCACGAACTCAGTCCACCCTGGGATGATACGTTTACCACGAGCGTGTTTCCTGTTAGCAATATAGGAGCGAGAGGCATTCCTAAGACATTTTATCATCTTTTCATAGTATGCACTGATAGCAGTGTTATGCACCTGACAGGCACGAGTATGACAGTACAAAACACCATATGGGACATCGATATTGGAAAGCTCCTCTTTAACAAACTTGGCATACTCATTTATGCTAGAATTATCGACTGATGTCCAGTCAACTACCCATCTATAATCACTCTCGGTCACTTTCTCCGGACAACTATTTGATATACCAAACTCGAGCTTTAGGAATATTGCAAAATGATCTGAGCTCGCAATCGTTAAATCTATCCCAACATCACAGAGGAGAGAATACAGCATCGCAACGAATGTGGAGACGGTCTCGCGCATGACTTGGGAAGGCATAACCAACGGATCCAGGGCCTGGTGTCAACCAGCTCCTGCATACCTGTCTGGAAGCTGCGCACAGGCTTTCTGGAGTTTGGTCAAAATGAGAGAAGCACGGGGAACAGATCGCGTCAAAAATGTCAAACGTCGTAATAGCTAGGTGTTATTTTTTTCGGGAGATCTGCTACCCATTGTCTTCAGTGGTCTTGTGTACTCAAAATCATCGGTCCTCTAGTATTGACGATGCAACGTAACATGTGCCAAAATAGCGAAGCATTTTGTTTCATCAGTGTAGTTGAGCGTTACAATAGTATTTGGCTACGCCATAGATGTTTGAGATGCTTATGCGCAAATCTCTTCTCTTCGGAAATTGAGGCAATTTTAGAAATTGGACCAAATTATGGCGCTGTTTTCCTTTCTAATCTCCCTGATTCATGTCCTCTACAGGTTTAAAAGTACCATCCTTTGGACGTCAAAGACCCGTGTAAACTATGCTAGTCTACGTTCTCGAACGGAATAGGAATTAACCCTGGAGGCGCTCGGGGGCGCGGGGCGTTTTTTCGCCCCCTTTGTTTTTTATCGCCATAATCAGAAAACGCATATAGATATTGCCTTGAAACTTTCAGCAACTTGAAATGAATAGCTAAGCCACGTTTTGGCAACAAAATTGATCCCGAACAGGTCAGGTCAGGTCACCAGGTCAGGTCAAATGGCATGACCACCAAACAACTTCTTGGTAGCACCGCCGCGCCGGCACAGTGGTTAATCGAGCGACATGAAACTCATGGCACGTCATGAGGTCATTAGGGACTACAATATCTCAGATTTTCTATATCGGTGACCTAAGGTCAAGTAATAATCGTGAACTTTTCAATGTTACTCTACGGGGAAAACAAAACGCATATTATCAGTTGTAAAGGGATACATTTAGTCAATGTTTGCTCTAGCCACTAGTTTTGGCAAGAGACTAGACCTGACCGGGCCCCATATCACCCCTCTGCCAGAACCGGGGCCCTGCCTTGATCGGGCCCCTACCAGGAACGGGCCCGTTTAAAAAAAATGCAAGGAGCGGGCCCTGTTGTGACCGAGCCCTCGTCCTGACCAGGCTCCGTATCACGCCTTTGCCAGCACCGGGCCCCTCATGCCTCAATCGGACTCTCACCAAGACCGGACCCCTACCAGAAAGGGGCCCGTATCAAGAATATGCAAGGACCGGGCCCTGTTGTGACCGGGCCCTCATCCTGACCGGGCCCCATATCACGCGGCACGCCTCTGCCAGCACCGGGCCCCTGCCTCGATCGGACCCCTACCAGGAACGGGCCCCTATCAGGAAGGGTCGTATCAAATAATTTCCCAGGAGCGCGCCCTGTTGTGACCGGCCCTTGTCCTGACCGGGCCCCATATCACGCATTTGCCAGCACCGGGCCCCTACCTCGATCGGACCTGACCAAGACCGGACCCCTACCAGAAACGGGCCCGTATCAAGAAAATGCAAAGACCGGGCCCCTGTTGTGACCGGGCCTTCGTTTTGACCGGGCACCATATCACGTCTTTGCCAGCACCGGGCCCCTGCCTCGATCGGGCCTGATCAAGACCGGGCCCCTACTAGGAACGGGCCCGTGTCACCAGAACGTGACCGTATCAAAAATGTATAAGGACCGGGCCTGGTGTGACGGCCGACGGGCCCTCATCCTGCCCGGGCCCCATATCACTTCTTTGCTAGCACCGGGCCCCTGCCTCGATCAGGCCTGACCAAACCGGGCCCCTACCAGGAACGGGACCGTATCAAGAATATACAAGGACTGGATCCTGTTGTGACCGGGCTCTCGTCCTGACCGGGCCCTATATCACGCCTTTGCTAGCACCGGGCACCTGCCTCGATCGGGCCTGACCAAGACCGGGCCCCTACCAGGAACGGGCCCGTATCAATAATTTGCAAGGACCGGGCCCTCGACCTGACCCGGCCCCCATATCACGCCTCTGCCAGCAACGGGGCCCTGTCTTGATCGGTCCCCTACCAAGACCGGGCCCCTACTAGAAAGGGGCCTGTATCAAGAATTTGCAAGGACCGGGCCCTGTTGTGACCGGACCCTCGTCCTGACCGGGCCCCATGCCACGCCTTTGCCAGCACCGGGCCTGGCCAAGACCGGGCCCCTACCAGAAACAGCCTGCATCAAGAATATGCAAGGACCGGGCCCCATATCATGCCTTTGCCAGCACCGGGTCCCTGCCTCGATCAGGCCTTACCAAGACCGGGCCCTGCCAGGTATGGGCCAGAATACGGGTCCTTTGATGCGGGCCCCTCAGAAATTTCGGGGGGGGGGGGGGGTCAGCTGACCCCTTTGACCCCCCCCCCCCCCCCTCCTGCGTGCGCCACTGGTTAGGGACCTCTCAGCCGCCACTTTCCCACAAGTCAGGGGTGGGGTGCCTCTGCACGTGCGCACGTGCACACCCCTATTCTATATCTCAGGAACGGCTAAGCCGATTGTGTTCAAATTTGGTGTGTGGTTAGGGACCCCTCCGCCGCCGCCTTAGGCCCAAGTCCAGAAGTTGCAAAGGGCAAAATCAGCTGCGACTTGCGAGTTTAGTTAGAAAACTTAACACAAATCACTGGCGTAGGGGCGGGGGCCATGCCCCCACTATTTGATCAGAATTATTGATAAAATCTGTATTTTTGTCTAATGAGGAAAATTTGTGTCAGTAAAATGTAGATCAAAACGAGAGGAGCTCAAATACCTATGCAACTACATTTTGCATATGGGGGTTGAGGTTCACTCAAGACGAGATCGAAGTTTCACCCACACACTTCTCATGACGTTCCTAAGATTATGAAACAAATATAAAATAATCCGTTCAAGTTACTTAGGGTTTCTCTCAAATCATGTCAGAACGTGAGCCAATTTACGGCCGATTTCAGGCGTTTGGGAGTGTCCTTTTGGTCTCCCTTGAATCCGGCGGTGCCAAAATCTTAACTCTTTAGTTCGGAAATTGTATCGAAGACTTTGCTTTCAATCATAGCTCTACTATATACAGATTACAGTCGCAGTTCTCTATGCCAAGAAAACCGGCAGCTTTTAACAAAAAGCCACGCCTGGCGCCATCTAGTGCCTGGGCTGACGCCTCGCGGCGGCATTCGAATCTGAGCCACTCGAGCAGATTGTATTACGCATGCGCAATGGGAAGCTATTGTAGATGGCGTTGATGATCAACTCCTACCAAGCGGACCGGCGCGGCGGCTGTGCGTCAGAGTTGTTTACGGCGGGCGCATTGTTTACGGCGGAGTTTCGAAGGGGTTAGAGTGGTACAGATGTGTTCAAACTTATACGAAATGTTGGTGTCTATAAATGTATTCGAAACCTGAAAGCATGTCTCGCAGAGGTCAATCGTTTGACCTCGGGAGGTCAAAGAGTGCCCGCGAGGTCAAATATTGGGCATCGCATAACCTTTTCCCTAAAGTACTTATCGAAGTAGTTTCAACGGGTAAATATTGCCACCAGCCTATAGACGGTGCACAACGAGTGATCTGACCGCCCCTGGTCACCGGTTGACCTCAGGGCACAACATAAGTTACCATTATGGCCTATGGGAGAATGACGGGGTACCACATAATTTGTTGCCCCAAAATCACTTGGAGAACCCATTCTACTACCATCGCCTTTCCTTTATCCCACCGAAGGTGCACAACGTAAGACTTGACCTATCCAGGTCACTGATTGACCTCAGCTCACCCGGAAAGGCGCCATCCATTTAACGAGCCGTCCAAATACTTATTCGTTGTTTACCAGCCGATTGTGTTCAAACTTATATCAAATGTTGGTGTCTATGAGTGTATTCGAACCCTGAAAGAATTTATCGCTGAGGTCAATCGTTTGACCTCAGGAGGTCAAAGAGTGCCTGCGATGTCAAATCATGGGTACAGCATAATTTTTTGCTTAACCCGCGCCGTGCCGGTGTTCGGCGCCACCTTCGCCGTGCCGGGGGGGGGGGGGGGCGTTTCGATGTCTCCCCTCTAAATCGGCTGATATAGGACGTAGACAAACACCAAACACACCGTTCGAAAGCTCGTCAAAAATAATTTTGAAACATTTTCAGCCAATCTTTTCAGGTCAATATTGAGGTCACCAGAGGTCATCAAGGGTCAGATATTCAAGTTTTAGGACGTCCCTCCAGATATTCCCAGATAGCACGTTCGATGCGTCTCGACAGAGAAACACAATAGTGAAAACTGTAGGTATCACTTTATCATGCGTATCTCAAAAGTTATTCCCTAAAAACAATGCCGCGATTTTTAGAATGTGTCACGTTCGATGGCCTCCCTCCCTGAGCTCCCTGAGAGGATCCCTGGGCTAGGTATTGACATCCGAGATAAAATTTGATGAAGCCTGAGTGACAAATTCAATTCTCTTTCGGGCGTTTTTTTTCGCGCGTCCCTAGCTCTTTTTGTTCTTGAGATATAGACGGTGTTTGATAAGGACACCCATATATGGCCTAAATTTTACCTTTGTTGACGACCTCAATGAACTAAATGACCTGACATAAAAAAACACTTAGTACTTTCATTAGACCTTGTTTCGAGTTATCTAACTTGTTTCTGTTTGTCGCTATACGTTGCATGGCTTTTTTTTATCTTAAAGGGGCGGGTATCCCCCCCCCCCTCATCGGTTCGAACTTGGTGCGGACACCGTCGGAGCGTGGGTTAACCATTTTAGATGCACGCACAAGGCACCTTGAAGGTCCCAGCAGCAACACAATCAATAAGAGGCAACGCGAAACATGGCCCTTAACATTTAACGTTATCCCGATTGCTCACGTTTGTGACATATTACATTGAAAACACATAAATTCGAGGTAATTCACAGTCACTAATGTGTAGACTATGGAGTGTGGAGGGGCTTTACGCGAAACGATCCGTCATAAGTTTGGAAAGACAACTTCAGAAAATAGCAACGTGTAAAACTTCAGTCGAAAATGCTGAGCGCTCACGGGCTATTCAAGAAGCTTGTCTTAGTTTATGGCCACTGGCAGATCCATCAGGGGGGGGGGGGAGGCAAAGATGACATGCCCAAACCGCCCAAAATCGTCCAAAATTGGACACATTTTCTTATTTTAAAAGACAAATTACCCCGGCCCCGCGGCCCACTGCACTGGGGTATTCATGGGGGCAGATTCTGCCCCCTCGTTATCTGCCGAACCAATAACCGCAGCGAGACGCGCAAGGTGGTAATCGAAAGCTCTCAATGAGCCACATCTAAAACGTACGAGACATTTTCCAAATAAGGTCACATCTCGGGTCACGGCCAGGTCAAAGGTCAAAATTAAAGTATTTTAGTTTTTGGGCCATACTTTCCATCCCAAGCCTTAGATTGAGTCTATTATCGCACAAAGTGCTCCCAAATGTACAATGCATCTACCACATAAGCAAAGTTGAAATTGTAAGAAAATTTCAAGGTTTCAAAATTTGACATTTCAAAATGCAATCAGGTCACTGGCAATCAGGTCACTGGGTCACTGGTTTGGGTATTGGCCATATGGTTTGGGTATTGGCTAAAGGTTCTCTTATATCTGTCTGTATATGGTCATTATTGGCAAGAGGTCTACACAAGTCATGCGACACATGTTTTACGAGTTATTTTACACGTATAATTCCATAGTAGCAGTCATTGACCTATTTTCACAATTTGACACCATATAAGGTCAATGTCAGGTCACAAAAGGTCAAAATTGGAAATGTATTCATCTAAATTAAAAAGGCATGTTTCTAGACCAGTGCTGTCTCAGAAATAAAGTGGTGGCATTTATCTGTCTGTATATGGTCAATAAAAGCCAAAACGTAAATTCGAAAAATGATGTCATGAGTTACTTATACTTAAGGAGTCATAAGCCAGTCAAAAATATAGATATTGATTTGAAATTTGGTTTGGGTATTGGCCATATGGTTTGGGTATTGGCTAAAGGTTCTCTTATATATACTCAGATTTGTTTTTAATATCTTTACAACAACAAAAAACGTGAAAAGTTTTCTGAAGACAAAACATCGTTTTTTTGCTTATTTGAGGGGTAAAAACCCAAAAGTACGACAATCCGAGATATTCATTTGGAAGACAATGTAATTTACTTTCTTGTGACTTTTTTTATTTGCAATTTTCTTTAAAACTCGATTTTCTACAATTTTTCAAACATTTATCGTTTTTCGACCAAAAATGGCATGCATGACGTCATTGAAACGTCATTATCTCCCAAAATGCTGCATTAATTTCATTTTAATTTTGTGAAAATACGTATAATTAATGTAGCATAAGGTACTGTAAGCTTTACGTTGATACCTATCAGAGGGGTCGGGATGAGGGCCCGAGGCCCTCGGCCCAATGAGGGAGGCACGTGTCCCCTGTAACCCCCTCCCTCCGGCTGCGCCCCTGATCCAAAGCCTTCTATTACTTCCATGATCACCCAAAGTGCCCTCAAAGGTATGATACACATCCCGTATGAGCTAAAGTGAGATTGTTGGCAAAGTTCAAGGCCAAGGGCAGGTCACAAAAGGTCACTATGTGCAAAATATCTACGAAAGTCATGTCACACATGTTTTATGGGCTATTTTACACGTGTAATTCGATAGTGACAGTTATTTTACCATCTGACCTGATTTAAGTGAAGTAAGTGTCAAGCTCAGGTCAATGTCAGGTCACATAATGTCGAAATGTGAAATTGATACATTTAAATAAAAGGGCATGTTTCTAGACCAGTTTTGCTCTAAAGAATACAGTGCTGGCATTGATTTGTCTATGACGGGTCATTACAAGCCAAAAAACGCAATTATAAAATATAACATCATGAGTTACTCTTACTTAGGGAGCCATAAGTCAGTCAAAAATATGGCAAAAATATGGCATTTGTACGGCCTGTTAAAGTTTAGCTGATTTGTGTGTCAAACTCGTGTGTAGTGACGTCACTAAATTCGCTATATCTCGAAATGTTTCGACACAATTGCTTTATTTTTGCACAGAAGATGTAAAATTGATGTAGGAGAAGATACCCAAAGTTTCACGTTGATAGCGCCATTAGGTTTCGAGCTATTACGAAAGTTCATCAGGGGGAGTTACCCCCCCCCCCCCCCCAGGCAATGGCGGGTTAAGTAATGGTAACGAAGCAGTTGAATTTCAAATCACTGAAATGCAAATAAAAGAGCAAAGACGTTCAAAGGACAGCCTCAATCTCATTCGCAGCATAAATTAAAAACAAACGCCCGTCAACAATAGTCAATAGGTACCGTCTTTAGCCTTTGCCGGAATAAGGAACAAAACCGCCATTCATCGTTCTTGAATTGGCAGAGGTTGATAAATGTGGCAGCCACCCATGTAATACACATTTACAGTGTAACAGTGTAATTACAGTGTAATGTGTATGATTACACAATACACATGGTCCCGATCGTCGGACGTGCGGCGTGGGGCGGCGTGGGGCTCTGGCGTGGGGCGGCGTGACGCGGCGTGGGGCGGCGTGGGGCTCTGGCGTGGGGCAGGGAGGTGGTATTGGCCCAGGCGCGTGAGTGGCGCCGCCTGACCACCATCTGCACCGCATGACACACTGCTCCAGTCGGCCGGCTGGACAGCCGCTCCGGTGCGCAGCGGCCGGCCGTGACCGGAGGGCGGGGCTGGCACCACAGCGGTGGGGAGTTTTGTTCAGCGACGGGACGCCAACCAGGTACGTGCCCACTGCACGACTTTATCGGCCAACACGTCGGATTAGGAGACGCCAAACCACCGGGTTCGGACTGGTAACCGGGTCAAACATAGCGGGGCAATGAGTGGGCTCTGCTGATGACTAGGACTACGGGGCTACGGATGACTACGGGGCTACCGATGACTACGGGCTACGGATGACTACCGATGACTACGGGCTACGGATGACTACGGATGACTACGGGGTTACGGATGACTACGGGGCTACAGATGACTACGAGGCTACGGATGACTACGGGGCTACGGATGACTACGAGGCTACGGATGACTACGAGGCTACCGATGACTACGGATGACTACGAGGCTACGGATGACTACGGGGCTACGGATGACTACGGATGACTACGAGGCTACGGATGACTACGGGGCTACGGATGACTACGGATGACTACGAGGCTACGGATGACTACGGGGCTACGGATGACTACGGGGCTACGGATGACTACGAGGCTACGGATGACTACGGGGCTACGGATGACTACGGATGACTACGAGGCTACGGATGACTACGAGGCTACGGATGACTACGGGGCTACGGATGACTACGAGGCTACGGATGACTACGAGGCTACCGATGACTACGGATGACTACGAGGCTACGGATGACAACGGGGCTACGGATGACTACGGATGACTACGAGGCTACGGATGACTACGGGGCTACGGATGACTACGGGGCTACGGATGACTACGAGGCTACGGATGACTACGAGGCTACGGATGACTACGGGGCTACGGATGACTACGAGGCTACGGATGACTACGAGGCTACCGATGACTACGGATGACTACGAGGCTACGGATGACAACGGGGCTACGGATGACTACGGATGACTACGAGGCTACGGATGACTACGGGGCTACGGATGACTACGGGGCTACGGATGACTACGAGGCTACGGATGACTACGGGGCTACGGATGACAACGGGGCTACCGATTACTACGGATGACTACGAGGCTACGGATGACTACGGGGCTACGGATGACTACGGGGCTACGGATGACTACGAGGCTACGGATGACTACGAGGCTACGGATGACTACGGGGCTACCGATGACTACGGATGACTACGAGGCTACGGATGACTACGGGGCTACGGATGACTACGGGGCTACGGATGACTACGAGGCTACGGATGACTACGGGGCTACCGATGACTACGGATGACTACGAGGCTACGGATGACTACGGGGCTACGGATGACTACGGGGCTACGGATGACTACGAGGCTACGGATGACTACCGATGACTACGAGGCTACGGATGACTACGAGGCTACGGATGACTACGGGGCTACCGATGACTACGGATGACTACGAGGCTACGGATGACTACGAGGCTACGGATGACTACGGGGCTACCGATGACTACGGATGACTACGGGACAATGCCCAGTGATACTATAAAATATGCTCTTGTCGACTGATCCTAGGTCATGAAACGTGTAAGTTAAGCAATTGAATGCCATGGTAAGACGAGTTAAATATCGTATTTTCCCGCTTGGTATCGTACACCTTACCATTTTACTCAGCACCAAGCACACGAATTGTATTGACAGTACTCAGAGGCGGTCGCAGGGGGGGGGGGGGCATCCGGCCCAAGCCCTCCCCCCCCCAAGGCCCATGAGGGGAGGGGGGCAACATAGATTTCCCCCCCCCCCCCCCCCCTCCCCCGCCCCCAAAGTCACTTGGGGCTCAGGTGGGCCCGCCTTGGCTCCAGCTCAGAATGGGCCCTCTAGAGGTCAGAGAGGAGGCCAACTGGATGTCAGAATGGCCCCTGGAGGATAAAGTGAGTCCACTCGAGGCCAAAGTGGGCCTCTGGAGGTCGGAGAGGGCCCTCTAGAGGCCAAAGTTGGTCCCCTGTAGGCCAGAGTGGGCCCTCTGGAGGTCAGAGGGGGCCAATGGTATCCCGGGGACCCTCTGAAGGCCAGAGAGGGACCCCTGAAGGCAAAATGGGCCCTCTGAGGGCCAACAGGGCCTTCTGAAGTCCAAAGGGCCCTCTGAAAGCCAGAGTAGGCTCTCTGCAGGTCAGAATGGGCCCTCTGGAGTTCAGAGTGGGCCCTCTGTAAGCCAGAGGGGGCCCTCTGGAAGCCAGAGGGGCCCTCTGGAAGCCAGGGGGCACTGGAGGCCAGAGTTGGCCCTCTAGAGACAGGAGTGTGCGCCTCTGAAGGCCAGAATTGGGCCTCTGGAGGGCAGAATGGGCCCTCTGGAGGGCAGAATGGGTCCTCTGGGGGGCAGTGGGCCCTCTGGAAGGCAGGGGCCCCCTGGAGGTCAGAGTAGTCCCTCTGGAGGCCACATGGGACCCTTTGGAAGGTGGAGGGGCCCTCTGGAGGTCACCGTCAGCATGGACCCTCTGAAAGCGAGAGTTGCCGTCGTGAAACCAGAGGGGCCGAGGAGGTTAGAGTTGGCCTTATGGAGGCAGGAGTGAGCCCTCTGGAGGTGGAAGCTGGAGAGCGCCCTCTGAAGGTCAGAGTGGGCCGTCTGAAGGTCAGAGTTGGCCCACAGGAAGCCAGATGAGGTTCACTAGTATCCGGAGGGGCCCTCTGGAGCCAGAGTGGGCCCTCTGGAGGTCACAGCGGGCCCCATGGAAGCCAGATGGACCCTATGGATGTCAGAGTGGGCCCTCTAGAGGCAGAAGTGGGTCTCCTGAGGTTAGTGTGGGCTCGCTGGAGGCCATATTAGGCCCTCTGGAAGCCAGAGGTGGAACTTTGGAGGTCAGAGTGGGTGGGAGGTCAGAGTGGGCCCTCTGGAGGTCAGAGCGGGACCTATGGAGGTCAGATGGGCCCAATAGAGTTCAGAGTGGACTCTCTGAAAAATACCCCTTCAAACCAGCAAAAGGCTAGGAAGCTAGGAAGAAACGGGAAAAAATCACATTTTAGCTCATGTTAACCAGGCATTGACTGGGGTCTCAGCAGAACGCCATTGACTGGGGGGGGGGGGGGGTAAACGCCCCCCCCCCCCCCCTGGTTATCTTCCGAACTAATGATCGCAGCGAGATGCGCAAGGCGGCGATCGAAAGCTCTCAATGAGAAGAATCTAAAGCATGCTAAAAAATGTAATGATGTATAAGAAGGTACCTGAAGTTTCACATTGATAGCGCTATTAGTTTTTCAGCTACTGCGAAAAATCATCAGGGGGCGTCAAACGCCCCCCCCCCCCCCCCAGTCAATGGCGGGTTAACAGCTTAGGCTTCAGAGATCACCAAATGTCATGCTGGCATTTTCTTTTTCGTGCACAACGTTTTACCTAATTAAGATCGGGCAATAATTTCAAACGCCATCGTGTTTGTCTCGTCGAGGCACTTCGAACCATATTCACGATGACCGGATTGGGTCAAGTTCAAAATTTGACGTTAGGTCAAGGTCATTTGTGAACCCAGTAGGTAATGTTGCATATGGAGAAACGCATCTCAGCAAGACAAACACAGTAATGCGAGTTGCACGTCTCTATATTCATTATATAAAGAGTCATTGTCAAAAAAGTGTTAGTGACCTCAGATGTCTTCAGCTGACCTTGCATAGATCACTGAGCAACAGTTGCACCTGGGTCAAGAGTGAGCTAAAATAAAATGATTCTGCAAGAATTGGCCTGATCTAGGTATTGCATATTCTCTGAATAGGAAGTATTTATATATTTTCACATTTACTTGTAATGGGTAGGTCACGAAATTGACCTGCCCTTTGGTCACCGACCGACCCCCATGACTTTGGCACGACCGGAACTATTTTTGGAGGTAAGATCACTCTACGTGACCTGGTGACCTGACCTGAGATGACCTGAGGTAACAAAATACACAATATATGAATAATTGATGCCAGAAGACCTATACCGATTTTGGTGGCGCTGTACGCTGCCGTTTTCCCGCTATTGCCGAAAACCCTCAGGGAGAGTCAAAATGACCCACACCAGGGTGAAGGTTAATCGGTGGCAGCGTTTTGGCTTAGAATGGCCTGGAATCGTGACCTCACGGAAATGTCGGTGGCGATAACTCAGTAACTGTTCCATCAAGGGAGCTGATTCTTGCCACAACGTGATTCAGCGCCTCATATACCCACATAGGCGTATGAACAGAGGAGGGGGGGGGGGGGGGCATGGCACCCTCACTTTTCGATCATTGTTTTGCTAAAATATTTTATTTTGTTCGGTGATTTTGTTTATGGAAAAGGGTTCGCCAAGACTAGAAGAGCCCGAATCTGCAAAAAAAAAATGCAGTGGCATAGCGCCTATTTGGTTTCTCTCAATACGAGATCAAAGTGTTTTGGCCCTGTCGATCTGTCTTGGAATACCCAATGCCTGAAAATACCCTCTCAGACCGTCTGAAGGCCACTTTCAGACTGGCATAAGCCATAGAGTTTAAAAGCCTCAAAACCTTTAAAAACCAAGCCTCAGGTGTAAAAATATCCTTTCAAATCAGCGTAGGGCTCCTCGCACCGACCCAGGGCCCTTTCAGACCAACCGGGGACCTTTTGTCAAGTTGCCCCCCCCCCCCAGGCTAGAGCTGCGACCGCCCCTGACAGTACTGCTGCTAATGACGGGTTTGCCACACTTTAAGGCCATACAACTGGTGTTGGCATTGCATAACAGTTTATTTGATTTCCGTGGAATTACTCGCAAATATACACATAAATTTGGGAGTCACTTGGGATTGGTTATAATTATAATTATGGCTCATTCCACGTCAAATCGCACAAAAACGGGGGTTCCCCGACCCTTTCAGATTTTGATAAAAATTGGTACACATGTAGTGTCAAGTGAAAGAAACATACACACCAACCTTTAGCCCCGGGTGACCTCAATGGTCATATTTAGGGGTCATCCAAGGTCACGATTGTTTTCGTACTTCATATCAAGCAAACGCTTATATCTTATGTGCTAATGGAGCGGAATAACACTAATATCGAATACTCCACAGGGTTTGACAATTCGGAAAAATCGGAAAAAATCACGTGACCTCAATATGACATTTGACCTGACGAGGTAAAAAAAAAAATGTATTTTTATATAAGTTTGCCTGCTCGTAACTAGTCCAAACATGGCACAATAAATGAACGTAGCAACCTCTAAGAATGCGTAAAAGAAGGGTGCAGACTTGTCAACTTTTTGAGATACCGCCCTTTGAGTATGTTAAGGAAGTGAAACGGAGCAATGCCCCGAGGCTATTTTCATGTCGCTTGTCATAATGTCGGTTTCTTTGGCCCGATTGTCGTCAAATTTGGTGGGTAGCTTCCGTTTGACAAATTCAATCACTTCCCGAGTTTTCAGCTTGACCTGACCTCGCATGACCTAGCATGACCTAGGAATAGTGTATGGCCCACAGATACGTATTACCTATAGGTAATACGGTGTTTTATAGATATTCAGGGGCATAAAACATATGCACAGGTGTTAACAGGTGAAACGTATGGTTTCCATTGAGATCATGACCCCGGATGACCTTTTCAGAGGTCAACCGAGTTCAATGACCTTTGATGACCTAATATAATTTGTTGGCCTCCGGAAGTTTCTAGGACATTTTAGGATGCTGATTTCAAATTTGGCATCAATTTGATATATAATTAATAAACTAAAAAACATGACCTTTTCCTCGAAAATGTGAAAATCCAATGTTATCCAAATGTTATTATTATGTTGTAATATTTCGGCCACAGGCCTTTATCAAACAGTAAAACATTTCGACACGACGTTTTCCTAACTGCCTCTTTAAATACAAAATAATGCTTCACAATCGTGACAATTGCTTCGATCGCGATCGAAGCAATTGTCACGATTGTGAAGCATTATTTTGTATTTAAAGAGGCAGTTAGGAAAACGTCGTGTCGAAATGTTTTACTGTTTGATAAAGGCCTGTGGCCGAAATATTACAACATAATAATAACATTTGGATAACATTGGATTTTCACATTTTCGAGGAAAAGGTCATGTTTTTTAGTTTATTAATTATATCAAATATGTTCCTCGCACAAGCACTAAACTCAATTTGATATAATTGTATTTTCCACTGGGCATTTTTAATCGAAGGTGTAGCTCAATTAGGGCGAAATGCCAGGGAGTCGTCCCCCCCCCCCCTTTTTCATTTTTTTTCTTAAAATTTTTCAAATTTGAAATTTGAGATCCATTTTACATAATTATATGTTCCACTGGGGCCATGCGCTTCCACAGGTCAACCGAGGTCACTGACCTCAGATGACCTGACATGACCTTTTTGGAATTTTGCAGTTTTTAGGACATTTTTTTACGCTGATTACGAATTTGGCACCTATTAAGCATTATGATATGCTTATTCACGATTCTAGCTCGATAAAATTCAATTTATATGCATTTACAATTTCGATGACCTTTTGGTCCTTGACATAACCTCAGACCCAAAACCTTAAGATCGGATGATATCAACGGCTTTCTATCGTCACAAGCAACACGCTCGTCTTTGAATCGAAGCTCTAGTTCAATTAGGGGCGAAACGCTAAGCGGAGGGGGAGGTCGTACCCCCCCCCCCCCCCCTACCCGAACACGTAGTGATTTTTCCCTACCCGGGCGAGGGTTAATGAGCCGTTCATAAATTATGTTACGCTCCGGGGGGGGGGGGAGGGGGAGGGTCACCAGCCAAAGCGTACCATTGTTGATAAGGCTGATATGGTTGATAACATGTGTTGAAGAATAGTTAAAATAGTGTAACATAATTTACGAACGATTCTTAACATTTATATCCGCATTCATCATAGACGGCTATTTTGTATTTATCCACAGTTGGTAGATATCTGTAAAGCATACTGGGCGGTGAAATGTTCTTAAAATCTACGGGAGGTTAACAGTCATCTTAGGTCATCGGAGGTCAGTGACTTCGGCTGACCTGTGACAGAGCATGACCCCAATTGAGCATATAATTATGCAAAATATGGGTGCCATTTTGAAATATGCGTCACACAATGTCCTAGAAGCTATCAAAGTCCAAAAATGTCATCTCAGGTCATCGGAGGTCAGTGACCTCGGTTGACGTGTGAACGTGCATGACCCCAGTGGAATATACAATTATGTAAAATGGATGACAAATTTGAAATCAGCGTCCTAAAATGTCCTAGAAACTTCCAGAGGCCAAACAAGTAATCTCAGGTCACCATAGGTCAGTGACCTTTCGGTTGACCTCTGAAAAGATCATCCGGGGCCATGATCTTAATGGAAACCATAAATGTCACCTGTTAACACCTGTGCATATGTGTTATGCTCCTGAACATATCTAAAACACCGTATTACCTATAGGTAATACGTATCTGTGGGCCATACACTATTCCTAGGTAATGCTAGGTCATGCGAGGTCAGGTCAAGCTGAACACTTGGGAAGTAATTGAATTCGTCAAACAGAAGCTACCCACCAAATTTGACGTCAATTGGGCCAAAGAAACCCACATTATGGCAAGCGACATGAAAATAGCCTCGGGGCATTGCTCCGTTTCACTTCCTTACCATACTCAAAGGGCGGTATCTCAAAAAGTTGAAAAGTCTCCACCCTTCTTTTTTGCACGTTCTTAGAGGATTTCACGTTAATTTATTGTGCCTAGTTTGGACTAGTTCTGAGCAGGCAACTTATATAAAAATACATTTTATGATTTTGACCTCGTCAGGTCAAAAGCCATATTGAGGCACGTTAACTTTTTCCCTTGTTCCAAATGGTCAAACCCTGTGGAGTATTCTATATTAGTTCTATTCCGCTAAGTCCATTAGCACAGAAGATATATGCGTTTGATTGGTATAAAGTACGCATAAAATCGTGACAATGGATGACTAAATTTGACCCTTGAGGTCACCTGGAGCTAAAAGTGGGAGTGTATGTGTCTTTCACTCGACACTACAGGTGTACCAATTTTCATCCAAATCGGAGGGGTCGGGGATTTGTTTTGGTCGGCCAGACATGCATGGAATGACCCAATGTCATATGTGGACAGATCGTTTAAATTTTATACGAACGATGCAAACATATTGCTATGTATACTCTCCCGATTAAAATGTAATGTTTAATAAATCTTTATCTTTATTTAAATGTACAGGAATCACTCTGTTGATCTCAGACTGTATACGTCTTCTTACTCTGAATATCATATAATTATTCTGGTCAAAATTACTAGTTCAACTAGATTACTGGAAAACTGGATTCTGGTGACCGAGTAAAACATTTCGTAGCTAAAAATAGAAAACAGGACAGGATCTGTATTTGATGTCGTGAATTATTTTATTCAATCTTAAATAGCGAGTTAAGTCATGACAAATCCAAGAAAATCTGTAACTTCAGAATCTAAACGCGAAGTGCCCACGATATTTCTTATTGACTCACTAATAGACAAATTTACGCTTGTCCCGACTGCACGTACGCTTTTTAAAAACCCAAAAATTTACATCCATGCGTCCGATTGAAAAGTAGTTTTTGCTGTTAGATAGCTCACATAAATCCATTTATACCTTAATGATTGTCATCTCCTTGAGCTTATTTTAGTTCATTTTAGTTCATAATCCCCGCCTAATATGAACAATAGAAGTCACCATCACTATATCTAAGTATTAGATAAATGAGCTGTAACCTAATACTAATTATAATGGAAAATACTCGAAAAAGAAAAGGGTTAAATTATAATCTCGGCCATGGACCTTCATCAGTGAACTTAATCGCAATAACTAGGTACTTAATCTACTACTCTACTACTAATCTCTAATACCAGTTGACTTAATCAAAGGTTTGGCCATTTTCCTATACGTATATTTAACAAAACGCGGTCTAAATGAGTCAATGAGCTAAAATATTTGTAAGCATTCAAAATATTATCTGACACATTTAGGATTTTTCGCACACTCTTAATACCTGTCTGTGTCTCGCTCAAGCTTGCGCTAAAATTGGCTTGCTGTCCGCCGACACATTTATGTGGCCGGAAGAAACACGGAATCAAAGAGAGCATATGTAAACAATTGGTTCAACCCTTTAGGTACAGGCGGTAGGTACAGGTAAATTGCTTGCATTTTGTTAACATATCGGCTGTTCCACGGAGGTCCCACACAATTGTGTAATGTTTGTGTCGGTCCGCGTCAGCCGTCGGATATCCGTAAGATTTCTTTCTCCCACCAACATCAACACTGTAAGTTGACGATGTGCCACCGAAAAAGATGTCAGCACATAGCCGCTTGCAATCGCCCAGCCAACAGCGCCGCTTAGCTACCGCTCATAAAGGCGCTTTTCTAATGTTTTATCTAGGGTAAACCGGGGCAGCGCGCACCCCTTAAAGGAAATAGTTCACCTTCAACATTAGTTTTAAACTGAGATAGCAGTTTTGTAGCCCGTGTTGGGAAACCCGTATCTGCAAGTTTTATTGACTGAAAAGACTCCAGCCGAATATATTTGAGTTTTTGGCGAAGGAATGCGGTGCTGGCGAAAGAATGTTGTACTGGCTCTAACCCGGGCAGAGGCTATACCATCAGCCAATCAGCTTGCAGCTGGTGCTAGTAAGCGAATCGCCAGCCGCCGGCTGGCACATCTCCAATGCGAGTCTATCTTTACGCGACTACTTTCGAATCTGATTGGCGGAACCATTTTTTACATTCGCGTGACGTCAGGACTCTGATTCAGAGAGTATGCATATAGTTTTGATAAACAATACAAATGTACGGCCTTCTGTCCTGAATCGGCGCGATATAAGGCCATTTTTGACAATATCAAAAGAAATTGTATTAAACAATGTAATCAAATCGTGTTGGGTAAAAAAATTACAAGGTGAACTATTTCCTTTAACCCGCGAGTCACTGGGGGGTTGGGATTTTTTAGCCCCCCTCCTGAGGAATATTTTGAATATCTCAAGACAAAACGCAGCTATCGACGCCAAACTTTCAGTACCTTTCTGAGCATCATTTGTACACATGTTCGCTAAATGCAAATTTTGGGGTTTTAATGTGTCACGAGAAAATGACCCCATACTGACGTCACTTCCGACAGTTTCGAGCCAAATTAAGCCGTACATTAAACAATTGTAGAAAATACAGTTTTAAAGATAACTACACTGTACAGTGGGTCTCATAATGATCTTCCCTAGCTCTGGGTCTCCCACGATAGGCAAAACGATAGCTGGCTGAACCCTGCACCGAGGCGGGGCCGGACCAGTTGACAGCTCGCCCGGTGCCGGCCGATACTTGGCGGAATCTGCACTGCTCTGTCCTGGTCTGACCCACACAGGCCGATCGGGGAATAACAATGCACATGCGTGGCGAGGCTGTGTGGCGGACCGTGGTTAGAAATATACGCAGACCTAGAATGTAAAGTTAGCGACGATGTATGTGATGACCAGTTTTAAGAAAACCATAGGTCTGTGAAGCATCGCTAAGTGTGCAATTGATAGAACACTGCACGGGCTATACGTTAAGACAAATATTTTAATCTCAAGTTGACCGATACCGTCGTCACAGATGTCGTCTCGGAAATGGCTATCCATCGTGTCACTTGCGACGATTGAGACATTTGCATTGCGCCAAAAATATACTGTCGATATTTTGACCTGATCTCAAGGTCAATGTCAAATTTAAACACGTAGCCAGTCCGATTCTCTATCAGCTACACACCTGGCGATGCTTCATAGACCTAAGGTTTGCAATACTGTCGTCGCAGATATCGTCGCAACTTAATGGATATAAACCCGCCAGGGTGTGTTTGTGGAGGGTGAAGGATGGAGCGGCGTGATGCGAACATATCAGTGCGAGGCCCACTGCATTTGTCTGCATTTTCGTGTAGAATCATCGGGTGGACGTTTGCATTCGCAATTTCGGAGTTCTGCATTGCACATGACATGTGGCGTTATTAAGAAAGAAATACACGTAAAAGCGCCCGGTGCCAGCGCGGTTCGAACCCACGAACAATCTACGAATACGCTAGGAGTAGACAGCTATACCGACTGAGCTATTTGGTCTTACTCGATGAGCACTGCTATTCAGTCTCCAATATTGGATCTCTGCCAGCTCAGGACAGGTGACCTCTTGACCCTCGAGACAGACGGCCCTGACCACCACCCGGCTCGCGGCGCATTCCATTCCGACAACGCCCCGTACTCCCTCCCTCCCCAGGTCACGCACCTGTCAGACAGCCACAATTGGGTACCAACCTACGGTGGGGAAACCACCTTTTTTTGTGCCTATCGCGACCGTAGCGCCACGTGGTGGCAAGGGAAGATCATTATGAGACCGACTGTATATACATCAAATAACAGCTAATGAACAGTACTATCAAACTGCTGTCTCGAAATTTTCATTTATTTCATCACGGGATTTGCAAAAATTCTGAGTCAAAATTTTATTTTTCAAAATATTTTCGAAGTTTGTGATCATTAAAAAAGACGGAATATATATGGTAGAACGTGTTGTGAATATGTGTAGCGAGTTTCAAGGCAATATCTTCAACGGCTACTAACTTATGACCTTTCAAAGGTAAAAAATGGTCGGTCCACATAGCACACAGTTTGTGGCAGAGCTTATAATACATTGCTCCGATCTTGATTACGTCAATAACGGGCATGAAAAGTAACAAAAGATAGAGGCGGTGCTAAGTAAGGCTGCATATTTGCATTTCAGTCGTATGAGTCAGTGTCATAAACTCATACCTACAATTGTGAAAATTGGTGACCTTGGCCATGACCTATGACCTATTGAGCATTGGGTTGCATATACGAAGTTTTAATGTGTTTTTCGTGCTCAGGATGAAATTTAGGTTAGAAACATGCATCGCAAAGCATACTGAACCAAAAACTGCAATTTGACCCCTTGACCTGAGATGACCTCACTTAATACAATGTACGGGGATGGTAACATGTGTAGCTTTCGATGCTTGCTACATGTATTAAGGCATTGTATCCGTAGGATTTATTTCTCCCACCAACATCAACACTGTGAGTTGACGATGTGCCACCGAAAAAGATTTCAGCATATAGCCGCTTGCAATCGCCCAGCCAACAGCGCCGCTTAGCTACCGCTCATAAAGGCGCTTTTCTAATGTTTTATATATGGCAGACCGGGGTAGCGCGCACCCCTTAAGGTTTGGATGAGCTATGCTGCTATGTATGGACGATATTTGGTAAATAATGCTATTGAACCTTTAATGAATTCTCCGAAAAAATGAACGTTCAACCATCGGAAAATTAATTTACTGATAAAATAGAGATAATTAAAGTGATGCACATTGAGCGCTTTCCCCTGACCCCAGGTGAAGGACTGGCCAGCCTTGGGGCAAAGCGTTTCCTGTGCATTTATGGTTGGGGTTAATCGTCACTTTCATAATTAAATAATCAAATGAATATACAATTTGTGTGATGATATAATGATTTTTTAGAAAAGTTTGCACTTCCACATGTTCTAGGTTTGGATTTTAATTGATTTAACCTCTTTTGTATCTTTGGTTTAATTTAACTTGATTTGCCCCAATGGCGCTTTGCCCCGGTAACCCAGTGCCGTATTACCCCCGCAGCAGCCATATTGGTACCTCCAATCCTGTTCTGAGCATGGCTTTAGAGACGCTCATAATTAGATGTAAACCAAAGGACAATAATATGTGCATGATATGGGCAGAAACTTGCACATCGATAACGACTTTATTCCTGTTATTTCCAATGTTCAAAATGTTCCAATTTTACATTAAAATGATGACAAAACTTTCTTACTGCACAGCGTTGTCACCGGACGTGACGCTGAACCAGAAAACCGATACCAGTTCATTTTTGCGCCTTCCCTGAGATGACGCTGTCGTCTGCTCAAGGTCGTTGCAATTCCGAGATATTGACATCGGGCGAGTTACCCCGGGGTGCGCTTTTCCCCGGTCTATCTTACTTATCCACTTATATTAGCATACTTAGAAAATGATACCATATTAACCACCCTTTATTTTGAGTTAAAGAAACAATGCCGCATTAAACGTTAAAGGTCAATTGATCAACAGCTGTGTCTTGTGTTTGTTGTGCATTGTTGTCCATTTGTTTAACATAATAAAAGCACACAAATCTCAATTTTATTTGTAAACACAACTTTCCAAATAACTGTCTCAATGTGTGTGTTGTTTTTTTTTGGGGGGGGGGGGGGGGGGTCACACTAGGTTCCAATCACTAACATTTCACGACGTCTCCCCTAATTGACACGCATCCACATACACCCATCAAACATCCGTAACCGGCAACACAGTCCATATCCTGCGCTCAAAAACCCGTCTGGCGCGCCGCTCCAGCGCCGCCCCGGTGTCAGAGGCTGTACGCGCCGCTCTGCCGCGCACCGTACCGGCCAAAATTGGGTTAATGTCTCATTTGGCTGTCGGGCTGGCGCCGGTCAGTGCAGCGCGGGACGTCGAACGGGTCGTGTGTCGGACGACGGCCGGTGTGTGGCGGTGTGCAGTGCGCTGTGGTCCACCTCGTGTGGGACGCGCCCCGTTCGGTACCACCAACATCTGGATATAGCCACAGCCGAGGTGAGTGCGGACGGCGAGCGGTGCCGGGCGCTGCTGGTGAGGAGGTGGAGTGGTGTGTGCGCTGGGGAGAACGACTGTCGACTGCCGCCGGGATGTGCTGCAAGTGCGAGATAGATCAAGTAATGGGACTCCCGCGCTGCCCGTGGTTTGGTTGTTTGTTCAATTTTTCAATTTCAATTCGTTTCTTCAATTTGTTTGTTTTTGTGTCTACCGTGCGCCGAACGTATAGGGTCGCCATTGTCTTGTAGACGATGCCAGCATGGCGGTAACATTACGCATTTAAGGCAAAATTATATCTGATGTTTTGAATCAAAGGAAAGCTATGAACATCTATTTAACGGTATGAAATATTCTATCTTGCATGCCTTTGCATCCTATCCCAGCTTATGTTGTCAAAACGTCCATGGGTTTTAACCCCAGGAAAGCGTTTATTGACTGTCTAAAATCTGTGATATTCTTTTTCGGTGATTTCAACGATTTGACAATGGTATTTCGTGCTTCCCTGCTTGGCCAATATGCATCCGCGCAACGGCCCATTGCTAATTGCCAAATATTCAAACATGACTTCGAAATTTATATCGTAGCGTCACGAATGTTCTACCATCCGTTTTATGAACACAGTAATTTAAATACATTATACTCATTTACAACCTAGCTCTGTGCAACTTCTGAGTCAGTAGTCATCCTTTTTGTCCTCCGGAATGCCTACAAAATACCGATACAGGAACCAATGAAATTAGCAAACAACCAAGAAAATATCAGACGAGTTCGTTTCTTTAAATGTCGAAAGTTTTCTGCAGACTGCAATATATATCTATACATATCTATAGCAATACATATCTCTAGTCATACCAGTCATAACTAGAGTGAGCATTTACCCGCAAAGTCACGACAGCTTCTATTTTCCTCGTGGTGTCACTGCTGTGCCTCCTTTGCTGTGCCGTCTCTGTTGAGCCGCCTTTGCAGGGCTGCAAGCTTCCCTCTGTAGTGACCTGGATACGTGCCTCTTCAGAGTGGTATGCATAGGCGTAACCACCTTTCGAAAGCAGGTGGGGACTGAGGCACTTTGAAGTCGATTCTTTCCATGCAACGCCCATAGGCGTAATGTTAAAATCCGAAAATGTTACTGGGGACTGATCCCCAGTGACCCCAGTGGTGGTTACGCGCCTGGTGTTGTGTACCACCCACAACTAACTCTACACTTCCTGGCTCACATCACGCCGCATAGATGTCCTAGATAAATAGCATCGTTGACTGTTTGCAAATATTAATGCATGATTTATGTGTCATATTAACGACTCTCCTCCGTAGTTCAAGTTGGCAAGCGCGCCCCACCGACTCCCTCCTGTCATGGATAGGCAGGAAGGTACTTTGCTGAGGCTTTGCGGCGTAAAGCTTTCGACCCTAAATTCTGCCGATGCCTGAAAATGCCGCGATAGGGTGGTAGGAGCCAGGGACCAAGCAGCAAACTCTGCTTAAAGGAAACAGTCCACCTTGAAGAAAAAATCCGAAATGATTGAGAGAAGCTAAAAATGAATTCTCATGTTATTAGTAAGCCATAAAATGTATATGAACACGGAAAAAGCAAATTATGTCAATTATTTGGTTCCAATTCAGATGTTTTCCTCTGAATGAAATGAATTAATGCGAACTCAGGACATCTGCACGTGCGTGACGTATAATTTCACTAAGCATATTGCTGAGAAAAGTGTTTATAGACGATTTTAGCGATATATCTCTCCAAGTTAATTCGTGCAATGAAGGGAATAAGGTATTGAAACAGCATGTTCTTGTCTAGCGCTATATATGTAAATGTGTATAATACTTATTCCCCAAGCCATACGTCATAATCATACGTCAAATCAGCCAATCAGCGCTAGGAGACACAACAGGATACTCGTTCAGGCTTCTAGGACTCCGGTAAGACAATTTTAATTAATTAACACTCGCCCCGGTAGGGCAAAATCACTACGTGTTCGGGTAGGGGGGGGGGTACGACCCCCCCCCCCCTCACTTAGCGTTTCGCCCCTAATTGAGCTAGAGCTTCGATTCAAAGACGAGCATGTTGCTTGTGACGAGAGAAAGTCGTTAATATCCTATTTTAAGGTTTTGGGTCATTAGGTGACCGCTGAGGTCATGTCAATGACCAAAAGGTCATCAAAATTGTAAATGCATATACATTGAATTTGATCAAGCTAGAATCGTGAATGAGCATATCATAATGCTTAATGGGTTCCAAATTCGTAATCAGCGTCACAAAATGTCCTAAAAACTTCCAGAAGCCCAAACAAGTCATCCGAGGTCAATGACCTCAGTTGACCTCTGAAAAGGTCAATCGATGTCACAATCTCAGTGGAAACAACAACTGTCACCTGGAAACACCTGTACATATGCTCCTGAACAACAAACACCCGGAAACTGCACAAGTTACAAGCATCGATACTGCGGGACGCCAGTTGCGCCTGACATGACCTTGAGAAACAGGTCATAGGTCACGGCTCATGTGGGTTAGAAATTCAAAACTTACAGAGCATGTAGACAAATTTGCAATAGTAGGGTACTGAAAGTTTCATGGCAATCAGTTGGAAATTACGCGAGTTATTCCAGAAAAACCGAGGAGGGGGTGGCATCCCCCCCCCCCACCCGGGCGAGGGTTAAGGGGTTTTTATGAAGATGTGAAAGCTTCTCAAGTCCATTTTCGAGCATGGACTACAACTTGGCTATCTCAACTAAAAAAAAATGATATAGATGAACTGTTTACTTTAAGCGAAAGGCACAGAATCACATTCAAACAAAACGTCGGACTTGATTGATTAAAAACTGAAAAGTTAACAAACAAAACACCCTAAGATTTAATCCTGTTAACAAAAAAGCTGCGCTTTATTTTCTTAAAATAAGGGTAAAATACATTATGCTGTGTAATGCACTTTTATTAGTTCTAAAATATAAGTTATGCAATTTTGGGTCTCGGGCTCATTTTCTTAAACAGAACACTCTCCTTAGCAACTCGGCTCCAGAATGCCTGGCCTGTCATGTCGCCTAGCCGCGTCAGCTGGCGCCTCCTCTGCGTGTACGTCAGGATGCCGCTGTCGGCAGGCGCGGCTGGCTGTCCCAGAAACGACGGCCGGCGGCGGCGGCCCGGCAGCACACTGTCGGCGCGGCTGCCTGCTGACGGACAGCAGACTGAGCGCGCCACGTGACGCCGCAGAAGCGCCGCCAGTGCCGCAGAAGCGCCGCCAGTGCCGCAGAAGCGCCGCCAGTGCCTCGGGCGCGCCCGACCGGCCGCGCGGGGCTGCGTGCAAGGCCGACAGATGGCCGGCCGTTTGACGGCGGCGTCCGAGATGCTTTATCGACGCACACGTGGGGTACCGTTAATTCTGCACTGCAGGCCACTGGCAGGTTCACGCAATGGAAGGCTGAAGTTGTGAAATATGTATATCAATGGCCTAATGGTTTGCTTAGGTTGCGTAATTTTTGAGACAGTCAAAGTAAAATAAACTTAAAAAGATGAATGTAATTACTTTCACATATACCATCATCTGGGGCAGTTTTGTTCACTTAGAAATATGGCATCCTCTGTAAATGTGTCTCCCTCCACTTCTTGCCACCATTGCTGGTGGAAGTACTGCCTAGGGGAGGATGCCTAATTAGCGACTCTCTTAGCGAAAAGTGTTGTAACTATGTCTGCATTGGTGTTATAGCAAAGAAATACTATTTTTTGGAAACCTGAATCATTTATGTACGCACAACTGGATTCCATCAAGATTCCTGGATTCCTACTGGATTCCATCAAGCGTATGCCGTCACGTATTGACTGGGCCTGGCCCAAACAACAAGCGAGACGTGAACATTTTAATAAAGCCCACCCATCGAAAAGCCAACAACTTCCTGCGCGTTGAACGCCTGTTTACACACGTGTATGTGTGTCAGGCCTTCCGCTGGGATGGAACGCATTGTCATTCGTCTATTGTCTTATCGAGCATCTGTTGACTGGTGTTAATCAACTCGCCTCAAAAGTCATCCGTCCGCGGCCTAACGGTACCCGCGGTCGATGCCACGTGGGCCGGTCGGCAGCTCTGGAGGGAGGGGCAGCCTGGGCCGGCGGGCGGCGTCTCGGTGTTACCGTCCTGTGCGCCACTGCAGTCGCCGCAGTCTCTGGTGTTAGTGCCCTACCCGCCAGGATTAGCTGCAGTCTCCGCGGTACCTGCCGGACCGGCGACGCTGTCCGCGCCGTGGTCGTAACTGGGTCAACCGCTACTTGGCAGGCTTGGCCGGCAACACCGGCTGCCAGTGTCCGACGTTTGAGGAAGTAGCGTCGCTCGGGTGATACAACACCAGATTATCGCCGATCGGGCTGTTTTAGCGGCGTTTCGCAGATCTGAGGAGGTAACGTTTGCGGAGATTTGAGGAAGTAACATTTGCACGCCGACAGGCTACGCATTTCGCAGAACAGACGGCATACCACCGCTATTTCCTGTTCCCACTCCTACACAGGCTCGGTGACCTTTTGCCGGTAAAAATGCCGTGTTCGACACTCCGAGTCGTCGCGCGAGTTCATTGACCCCGCGGCCGGTAGGTGACTTTGCGGCGGCGCGGCGGCGGAGTGTCGACACCGGCTGGCCGTGCGGGCGTGTCCGTCCAGCGGTCGGGTGAGCGCTACCGTTGCGCGGCGGCCGGGCGGCGGCGTTGTCTGAGGGAGGCTGCAGACTCGGCCGGCCCCAACAGTCCGATCTGGAGCCAGCCGGCTGGCGGCCGACAGACCGGTGCAGCCGGCGACATATCATATACGGAACGGATCCGGAACGACAGAATGGCGACGGAACGGATCCGGAACAGTCCACATTGATAATGATGTCAATAATGATGTCGTGTCGTCCCGGTCACCGCGGGCCACGGACCCACATCTGAACACACGCAGATGCGTCTGCAGATGTGCTGCTTCGTTAGCGGAGCATTGGAACGATGCAAGTACGGTGTTTGTTAAAGTTAAAGCGTTTGTTGCAGTGTCCTATGGAGCATGCAGTTGACGTTTTTGTTGGGTCCGCTTTACACCTCGCGGTGCTCGTACATCGTTTTTGTGGAGCCTAAACGGACGGTTAACTGCCCCATATCCTCCCGAACCTGGCGTTACAAATGGCAGTCATCAATCAGTCAGCGGCTGGAGACCCATTCAATGTAGCACATAATTTGCATACAGTTATCAGTTCTCCTTACAGTTATCCTTATACGTCAGAACCTTTTCCACCTAATCCAAAGCTTGTGGTTTAATATTCTCCAGTCCTACTTCAGTTCAATCCGTTTGCTGCGAGAACCTGCGGTTCTGCAAGTTAGCTGTCCGATGTCTGTTCGTCTGTTAGTCCAGCAATTCGGCACCCCGCAGTCCGGCAGTTTGCCAGTTCAGCGGCTCAACGGCCTAGCAGTTCGGCAGCTCAGCGGTAGAGCGGCCCGGCAGTTCGTCAATTCAGCGGCCCGGCAGTTCGTCAGTTCAGCGGTCTGGCAGTTCGTCAGTTCCGCGGTCTGGCAGTTCGTCAATTCAGCGGCCCGGCAGTTCGTCAGCTCAGCGGCCTGGCAGTTCTTCAGCTCAGCGGCCCGGCAGTTCGTCACCTCAGTGACCCGGCAGTTCGTCAGTTCAGCGGTCAGGCAGTTCGTCAGTCCAGCGGCCTGGCAGCTCGTCAGCTCAGCGGTCCGGCAGTTCGTCAGTTCAGCGGTCTGGCAGTTCGTCAGTTCAGCGGTCTGGCAGTTCGTCAGCTCAGCGGTCTGGCAGTTCGTCATCTCAGTGTCCCAGCACGGCGGCCAGTCCGCGGCCCATATCGTCGCTGGGGCGGCTCGGTGCCGGTACCCGTCCACTGACTGCCCGGTGCCGTCAGTCGACAACAGGGTCACGTGGCGACCTCTGCCGCCCCCCCCCCCCCTCCCGCCCTCCCGCGGTGGAGGTGTTGCGACACACCCGGCAGCGACGGCCAGGAACCGGACGTGGCGCGGCCCCCGGAACCACCCGGAACATCGCGGAGCCTCCGCAACCTCAGAAGGCGTGCGGAGACGTGTCACGGGACCGGTGTGTTGCAGCTACGATGTTTGGCTCCGATTGCAGCATGCAAGGATCCGGTCATGTTTCTGAGAGAAGTTGAGTGGAAGCACGGGCTCAGCTTGTCTGATTGGCCTGAACGAAGCATTGCCGTTATGGGAGTGGAGAAATCGCCATCGCTTGAGCTTCATTGTCATGCCATGATGTCATAGGATGTTTCGATTGGATGTCATCGGGTATGTCACCAATCGTGTAACTGAGCCGATGCGGCTAACTTAGCGAGCTAGCAGACAGGCTAGATTAGCGGGTAAGCTAGCTTATCAAGCGAGCTTAGCGAGGTAGCGGTCAAGCACCGTTTTGCTCCGCCTCCCTCTACCAGCGCCACGCCCAGCACGCGTCCCCGCGGACCGTCATCGTCATAATCACCTCGTGACCTGTAACACCACGTGTTGCGCAACTCCAGCCCTGTCATCACAGCCCGCCGCGGCGACTGACCGCTGCACCACTGCACCAGTGCACCAGTGCACCACTGCACCAGTGCGCAGACGGCGCGGCGCGGCGGCGACGGCTGCGGAGGGTTCGATGACCGTTGCCACATCGCCGTCCGGTCCGCGGGTCGGCAGGTGTGGGTCGGCACGGTGGAGGTCGGTGGGGAGGCCGGGGCCGAGGCTGGTAGCTGTGACACAATCTACGACGTGCTGGCTGGGCGAAGATCGTACTGGACCTGCTGAAATGCACTGAACCGCAATACGCAGAACGGGGAACCAGACAACACCTCCGAGTACTTACCAGTTACCTGTTATGAATGATATATTACTATGGAATACCATTTCATTAGCACGCTTAACACATGCTTTGATTTCCATGATGATTTATCATGACTATGACAATTTGGTTGAATGATATCTAAAAATAGTCCACGTGCCCATTGCGGGCGACATCAGTTGTGCGTCGTTCCGTGTTTGGTTTATTTTATTTTATTCACTGAGAAATGAGCATATGTATTTTTGCGAAGAGAACTGGAAGCATTGCCACAGAGCTGTAGTCGACAACTAAGCTTGCATCAGTGACCCACAGAGACAGTCAGCCCCACTGACCCAGAGACGTGGGAGTTCCCCTACATCCTAGCACTCCAGCACTCCAGCTAATGAGATTGGCAGAATCCACTTTAACCCGTCGCTGCTGCACAATGCATGAGCTGGACATACGCAATGGGTAACTGTAACGGGGAGGCAGAGGGGATCGGAGAGAGGGTGCAGTCAGCGGATGACCTGTATCCCGTCCCCGGTGGGTGGCGGCCCGGCCCCGCCCCGCCGCCGGCTGAATGCCTAGTGCTGGGTCGGGGACGCGTCCATGCCGTGGCGGCCTTGACCGAGTGGTGGGAGTCAGTCAGTCGGTCTGAGCACACAGCAGGCTCGGCTAACGGTCGATCCCGCGCCACCGCGCCACCGCCGCCGCGGCCGCGCCAGAGTGGTCTTGCGGCCGTGGTTAACGGACACGCCTCCGCGGCTAACAGAGGCCATTGTGTTGTCGGCAGGCCAACCGCCGGCCGCTCCTCCGCGGTCGCAGTCAGCCACAGGGGTGACATCCGTGGCCGACTGAATGCCTAGCCATGCCGCTCCCCGCCCAGCGGTGTGACCACATGATGAGAGCTCCTCCCGCCGGCGGCGGTCACAGCAGGATATAGCCTGACATGGCGCGGTCACGGGCGGTCATGGGGTGACGTATCCTGCCGGGCAGCGGTCTGGGGAGCTGACACCGACTAAGAAGTCGAGGATCACATCGTCAGAGCTGGGCGACCAGGTCATATCATGGCGGCCTCGGGGGCGGCCTCAGCGCGAGCGGGGGCGGCCTAGGTGTCGTTGGTAGAGACGAAGCCGGCAGCTGAGGTGTGTCTGTGTGATATACGCGGTGACCCGTTGGATGACTCAGCTGTGGCACACTGCTGGACGCCGAACGCCGAACGGTACTCTGTCGCGACCATGCTGGGAGTGACCTGATCTATTTGTGTCGGTCGCAGTTTGCAGCCGATTGAGTGCAGCGTTGCAGGATGATCCCATTTGGGTCCATGGGTGTGGTAGTAGTGGCTCAGATGACGTTGAATGCAGCGCAAGTCATTTGAATACGGTCTAACAACACCTGGTTTGTTTAGACTGGACCTGTAAGATTTTTTTCATAAATCGTGAGCGAATGCCGTCAATGAGTTTGTTGTTGCTACTATTTCAAACGGGCGGCATGATGCAACATGTTTCGGCATCAGATGGCGCCCTGTTCGCCGTCAGCCGAATATATTTTAGACGCCCATACAAGCCGCATTCTATGTTTTATTCAGAAAATACAATCGGTCAACCGGTTTTGACGGGCTTCGTTCCCAATCCATACCGGAATCTAATAAGGAATCACCTCCATGGTAACATACATGTAACGGACTTAAAACGCCAATTTATACAAATCAGATACGGGTATAAGATACACGAATAACAATGTAAAACGAAGAGATACAATGATGCGCAGGTCCTATATGACATCATGAAGTGACTCAATTCTGAGTCACTTGACCTACTGTCGGCAGAGGAGTGGCTGTTACATCTTTAAGCATTTCAAGACAAACATCCAGTTTCCGGAGTATTTTCTAGGAATAAAGTCAAAGCATTTCCAGTTTTACATCAGTTGCACCATGATTCATGATCATTGTTACGATATCCTCTCTAAATGTGATTACATACTATAGCACAATGATCTTGCCACCAGCTGACTACGTTCCACGACCGATCATGTGTCCCACGCCATAATTCAACTAGAGCTTGATTCAAACAACGCCCACAACGCTCAAGCGTCAGCGTCTTGCCCAGTCCAGCCTGCCAGCCTTTTCCTGCGACCTCCATCTGGGCCATATGTATTCCTCCGCCCTGCATCTACCGCCCACCTTCCGTCGCACCGCTGCACACCTGTACCTCCACTCCTGCCGTCCTGCTCTCCACACCCTCACCAGCGTCCAGACCCACCACCCAGCGGCCAGACCTCCCGCACACCCGACGAAACGCCGGGCCGGATATTGCCCTGCGGCGGTGGAGGCGCGGCGCGGCGTATCTGGGTCAGTAGAGAGTGATCCGCCAGCTGGGCTGCTGCTGGGTGCCGGTGCTGCGTGACGACCGCTGGCCACCGGGCCGGCCACCGCCGCAGGGTATGCCTCCTGCCGTGTGCGGGGTGTGCGGCGGTGGTGTTGAGTCAACCGAGGGGAGTCTCCCCGTACATGGCGCGCGGCAGTTGCGTTTAGCACCGCCGGAGCCGGCGAGGGGATTTTTAATGTCAGCTGTAGAGGATGGCGCTAAGCAATGACGTCTGTGTTTAGACGATGGTTGATCGTCACTAGGAATCTCACTCCTATGAGCTAAATGCTCCCTAGGAGTTGAACCACGAGTCCTCCGATCCAGTGTTGATTGCCTTACCGCTCGGTCGCACGCCATGAGCCTGAACAGGTGGTCTACATACCCGCCATTATACATTGTACCAGCACGTTACTGGGTCCCTCGCCCCGATCATCAACACATGCTTTGTTAACATTCTATTTCTCCGCCGGACCTCCCTAATGGCCAAATTAAACATAATTTCCCGAACCATCCACTCCAGCATGCCACAATAATGAGCGTTCACTTCAAACGAGGTCTTCCGGATTCCCGCGCCAGCCGCCATTCTATGGCGCATACTTCTGATCTCCCAGCAGCAGTCGTGACTTAGTTTAGAACAGCACCTGCGACTTCAAGCGAGCCGTCTCTCCGGTGCATAGGATAGCGGCCAAGCCTGCCGTGGGAAGTGGACCAACGCCACACGCATGCAGTACAGACATACCGTGGAGGTTTGAGGCTTGGAGCGTAACGGTGCAGTGAACACTCTGAATGTGCAGTGTGTCTCCTCGGCCGTCTGCGGTCGGCGAAGAATGACTGGGAACCATGCGTCGGGTGGAACGCCTAGTGGAGATAAATGATAAGCAAAACATTCCATTTGACTTGCTTCTAAACAACAATGACTCTGCAAGGTGGTCTTGCTTATGTCCCAAAGCCGCTCAGACGTTGAGCGAATTTTAGCATCTAAATGCACGCTGCGCGACACCATAGTTCCCACATGGATCGTTAATCGCAAAATGGCACACTGACAGTCTCACACATGTAGACCACGTTAACCGGCACTCACAGCGGAAGACTGGCGTGATAGAGGCCAATTTGTCACCACTATGGCAGCTATTTATAACACTATCGACCGCCCATCATGCCGCGGGGCCTTGGGCGCCGACATTACGCGTTACGAGGCAGCCGATTAGCCCTCTGGCAGAAATTAGCGGCTCTGACCCCAGGTCGGCGTCGGCCGCCGTGGCGTGCGAGTTTCACTCCACTCCCCGGCCGTGGCGGCGCGCGCTGACACCCATAGGCGGCGGATAAGTGATGGAATGTTCCCGGGCGACATGACGGCTCAGTGCCGCCACCTCAGGCGTGCTGCATGAGCTGGTTAGTCTGCGGGGTTATGCCGCGCTGGTATTAGGTGATGGATCAGTCCACACGTCAGGGAGTGTTCTCTCGGTAACAGAGAAAGAGGGTCACCGGAATACCCCGCTGGCTACGTGGGTTTTACGGATTCAGAAGAGGCCGTAGATCGACCCGGAGCGAGGAGCAGGGTTTCCGACGTGTGCGTAACTCTGGCAGACGAGGACGTGGAAGCGGATGCTATATAACAAAGCTGTAGTGCGTTATCTCCGTAGAAGTTGCGCCATGCCAAGTTGTGCCATCATGCAAACATGATGAACATGCACATTGAACATGATGTGAACAGTCTGCGAGGCGTTCCTTCCCTGCGTACCGTTAACTGTGAGTTGGCTATCGAGTCCACCTGTCCACCTTAGTCCCAGCGCACCTCAGAGTATGGGGTAGCTATCGAGGCCGCCGCACGGTCCCGCGGGCGGGTGGCCAGGCAGACCCGGCACGGCCACGCCACGCCTCGGCTAGGTATGGCGCCTCGCTATCAAAAACAGCGCCACCGATGGCTGATAAAGAAGTAGGTTCCGCTGACGACTTTTTGCACGGTCATTGGTTTTGGGTCCTTATCGGAGTTTGACCGGCAATTGGTGAAAAACTCACCCAGTTCATGGAGTGTTTGGGTTTACGAGGTGTTTTCTTGGATCGTCAGAATAACGCCTTGCTGGAAACTTATTTCGTATCATTTGAAAAATCGATCTGCGACTGATTTGTCGTGTTAAAAAGCAGTGTGAGATTTCAATCGATGTTCGTTTCTTGAAATGCCATGCTGATTATGTACCACATATTTGTGCTACCGTAAGGAAAACCTGTACGTAACTCAAGGCACAATGTGCTTTGCCGTTTGATAAAATCACGAGCTTAAAATACATTTGCATGCCATCCTGTCTTCCTTCCATTGTGCCAATACAGCTTACTGGTAGCATCCCCGCAGACGCATATGGTTATGCGACCGAGCAGCATGTTGCCGCCGTCTGCGCTGCTGTCGGCAGTACAGGTGCCAAGCCGTCTGCCGGAAACCGGGAGACCGCCGCGACGCACAGGAAGCTAACCCAGAGACTGCACCCGGCAGACAAGGAGAGCACCTGTCGCGTATCGGTTCTCCGCCACTGACCGCGGGCGCAATGTAACCTCTATTTATGAACTGGAAGCCATGTAGGACGTCGTCTATCAACTGAGAACCCTGCATTACACCCGCCTCTGGCCGAAGACCCAGTGTATTATCTGTCCCTGCAATGGGAACCTCGTTTATTTCAGGTGTCTCTACTGAGATAACCCAATGTGACGCATGCCTCTGGGTTAAGACCCGTGTGTTATCTGCCTTTCTACTGAGAGCCCTGTGCGACCTCTGCTCCTGATCTGGACTCCCGTATACTCTTTGTCTCTGAGTTGGGACTTGAGAACCTTGTGTGACCTCTGTATCTGGCTTGAGACCCCGTGCATTTTATGTATCTGTACCGAGAACCTTGTGTAACACCCATCTCTGCTCCGGTTTCAGAACAATGACCGCTCAGATGACTTCAAGAGGTTGTTGCCGGCTATAGCGCAGGTAACCACACGTGAAGGCCGTTTCCTGCCCCACGCAGGCGGCAGGGGTTACAGAATCCGCTCAGTGCGGAAATGAGCAACCCAGAACGTGTACCATGCACTCACAGAGGCCACATCGTTCAGTGGGCAATGTCACGACTCACGAAGTAATATTACTGCACCCTCATGTGTCAGGTCTTGTCTCACCGTACTAGTTTCTGTGTTCTAGGTTAGTGCGCATTGCAATTTTAGCGCACTAATAGCCCATAATTGGACACACCTGCTAAGACTTAACGCGTCCGTGCCGCGACATGAACTCCACATAATCACGCCAATTAGTTAGTTCACTGCAGCAGAGGGAGTGAGTGAGCAGCGTAGCAGCACTGTCACATTCCCACGGGATGCTCCCTGGCACGGCTCCGTGCCGTCCCACGAGGCTGCCACGGTTCCGTGCCGTCTCGCGGGACTGTCACGGCTCCGTGCCGTCCCACGGGGCTGTCACGGCTCCGTGCCGTCCCACGGGGGCTGCCTCGGCTCCGTGCCGTCCCATGGGGGCTGCCACGGCTCCGTGCGGCTCCGTGCGGCTCAGTGCGGCTCAGCTCCACTGTGCCGCCGTACTCGCAGTCCGATCCCACGCCGGCTTTCCTCGTTCCTGGCGGTGCTGCGCGGCAGCCGATAGCAGTCGCGTTTTTGCACGGCACCGGCACTGTCCGGCACGGAAACAATGCCTTGTGCTGCTGTCAGTTCCCGAGATCTGCGCGGGCCGCGTGTGTGCCGGCCGGGTACTGCTGACCGCACTGAGGGTCAACGTCCCGCCTAGCGTGATCGCCTGAGGAGAGGGGGGGGGGGGGGTGCAGGAGGCTGTGGCGCTGGGATTAAGAGGGCTATTTCAGATTTCTCTGGTGATCCCGGGCTATCATGTGGTTTGAGTTGATAGAGCATCTGTCACTGGTTTGTGAGAGATGATGAAGCATGGAGCCATTGTGCGCCTTAGACACTCCGACAGGAGTCTAAGACCATCGACCCAGATTAACCAGGACTTAGACAGGAGCCATCTTAGACTCCGACCGTTCTCACGTCACCACATCGCCGCCGACATCAGGTCGATGCACGACGGAAGCAGCGGAAACAACGCTTCCTCATCCCCACATCCGCTCCATCGCCTTCGTCGCACCACATCCCTCTGCCACCCGCTCGTCTCAGCGACCTCCCACCTTTGCTCACCGCCCGCCGGCCGCCGCGGCGACCCCGCTTCCCACAGCGTGCGCCGAGTCCGCCCACCTGCCGACGCCGCAGCGCGGTCGGCGTACGACAGCCGTGCGGACGTCGGTGGATGAGGAGCGTTGCCCCCGGCGCCGGCGGCGGAGCGCAGCGAGTTTCTCCAGAGCGCAGTTTCGCCGGTGACCCTGATGGGCTGTCAGCCGTGCACGCCGACGGCACGGCGCGGCGCGCGCCAACTTTTTGCCGCCGGCACGCCGTAGACGCAGCGTGGACGGCGCGGGCGTCGCGTTTCGCTTTCGTCTATGGCGAATTGTTGTGCGGCCGGCGCGGCGCCGGGCGGCCAGCGCCCACGCCTCGTCTGTTGATCGCTGCTATTGTGGAGGAAGTGGGGCGGCGGCCGGCCGCGCCGCAAGTCGCCGTAGTGCGCCGCCAGCGCCGCCGGGGCAGATGCTAATATCGCTCCCAGTGGTCAAAGCCGTGTTCGTCCGCCATTATGCATTCTTATCGGCCGGAGAAAGTTACGAGTGGATGCGGTGCCGCCCGGGGCGGCCGGGCTGGACCAGGAGGCGTGCCGGCAGACGGAGTTCGGAACCCTCGGCAGGTCCCCGATCCATGTCAAGCGGCGGCCCATCTGCACCGCCGCCGCTGGCGAGTTGCCACCCGGAGACGGCGGCGGAGGCTGCTCACGAGACATCTGTGTCACGCGCAGACTCCCGAGACGGCTCGCATCCCCAGTGTGCTGTCGCAGTGGGTCAGACTGCAGATCGCTGATCAGGGATCACTGATCAAGTGATCAGCCAATGCCGCCGCGGGGGGTCCGGGTGGCTCAGTCGGTAGAGCGTTGGGCCGGAATCTATGGGTTCCGGGTTCGATTCTGGCTACTGGCGAGGTCATTCGGTTCCCCCGCAGCGTGATAGACCCAGACGATAAATGACGACAGTCGTATCGTTGTAAGGCCTCAATACCACCCGGTGCCGCTGGGTGCAGTGGCAGAGGGCCTGGTGTTTGGGTGCTGCCTGGACGCAGTGGCGCAGGGCGTGGTGTGTGGGTGCTGTCTGGACGCAGTGGCGCAGGGTGTGGTGTTTGGGTGCTGCCCAGGCGGCCGGGCGGCGGCACGCCGCCGACCCGACCCGGCTGACCCGGCCCACATCAGCGCCGCGTTCGTCACCCGTGCGCCACTATCGCCGCTGCGGCGCTTTTTCGACGGAAACTGCGATCGACCGATAGCCAGGGCCTGATCGCCACCACATGGCCGGGCGATAAAGGTTTAATGACCTGACCGCCGCAGCCTCGGTCGGTCCGAACCAACGCCCAAACGGTCGGCCTTGTGCACCTCGGCGTTTCGAGTTCACCACTGGCCTCAATATAATAAGGCGTGGCTCATGGATCTTCAGGTCGAGGTATGTGGGAGGGTAAATACTTGAACCGCTACTCCGCTGACTTATTTGCTGGCAGCTTGGTACACCAATGTTTAACGGCCGCATTGGCATCGGTTTAAACCAGAGACCCGTACGGTGAAATCAGAGTCACCAAATACGATTAAGCATATCATGCTGGCCCAGTGTACTCTCCTGGGCATCCACTGCGCATCATTGACTAGCGCTCCCTGCCCCACATAGCGCGAAATCGTAGGCGGACTCCTGAGACATGCCATGGCTGATGCCAGTGACCAGCCAGTCATCGTACGCCAATTTGCCGAAGTAATGCCGATTTTCGTAGCTGGAATTAAAGTTGTGGTGGAAATGGCAGAGAATCCCAGGCAGGAGCAAGTATTGTATGTATTATCTACCGGTATAGCTGACAATTGGCATCCTTTTGAGGAAAAAGCTGCTGCTGAGCCCTCCATCACAGTTTGTCGTAACTCAGACCCAACTAGGTCGTTACCAGTACTGCTGAGTACTGAACTTTATTTTTTACCGAATCTCGTGATTCGACTATTTAGGCCGTTGCCGGCCAGAGCAGGAACCGGACCCTGTATATCCGGTGTCGAAGATTACTAACAAGCCAAGCCACAGGCTCAAGCCGATACGGGAATTGGAATGGTGTCGCGCTGGGGCGATTCCGCGAATCCCTGCGGAACAGGGATTGTTAGGGACAAGGACAGGGATTGCCATGCTAAGACGGCTGGACCTACATTCTGCAGAGACTTGCACCACTTCCATCGCCGACAGCCGGCAGGGTCCCAGACACCGATGCCAGCCAGCTTTGCCACCGCTAAGACTCGCGAGTCGTGACGCTGGGGACTGAGGTGCGAAGCTTCACTAGTTACATCACATCATTGTTGTTATTTGGTATGTTGGGCTCGTATGCGGATGATATAACAAAATAAATGCCATAAATTTATCCGGAAGCTATGTTGATTTATCTCCTGGAACAATGGCAGTAGTGAGGTGTCGGCCTTCGCAAGCCACCGGTATAAAGTTGTGTGTCGCTGTCGACGATGGAAAGATACATCTGAATCGAAATACTCCCCGGGGTATGGCGGTAACCGATTAGAAGGAGGTGCGGGCGAACGGAATATATTACAGCGATCGATGCCGTGACCTGGGAGCGCCTTCCGTTGGAAAAAGGTCAAGTAGAAACCACGTTTTTCGGGCCCAGATGAGATGCACGTACTGCATAGATGTGAAGTGCGATTTTACTGGAGCACTTTTTGGTTATAGTAATAAGTTGTTGCTCTGTGCCGAACTTAGACAGCTGCAATTGGTTATATCCCTGCCTAAGCCAAGTATTTCTTAACCTATTGGTTCTCAGAAAAGGCACGCGTAGCCGAGTTCATGGTTATAACTTATTCTCCCAGAAGAGTACAGGTTACCGAGTTGCCCGGCCTGCTAGCATTGTCTCAAGTATCAGCTGTCAGCGCGAGCAGTGCTACCAAAGAAGCCACATAACAGCCACACCACCACTGAGGAGTTGTAATCTTGAGGAAAAGCACATGTGCATTTCCAATGCTGCGGCGGTGTCTTTCAAAAGACGTCAAAGTTATTTAAAACACGTTCGACATCCAGCTACTGAGTTTCCTTTCTCTGGGAGCTTAGGTCTGCAAAGCTTACCGGAAGGCTAACCAGAGGTGTCTAAGCGGCCGCGCTCCATCACCGTCCATTTCCCACTGAAATCGGCCGACGGCCGCGCCACCTGCAGACTACATGTGCCGTTTTTGTGCCCAAACTGTCAGATAGCCCCGCTGTTTCACTGAGAGCCGAGCTACACCTGCCTCTGCAGGTGTTTCAGGGGTGTTTCGAGAGAGCCCCAGCACCGCCGTTCTTCAGCGGACAGTGGTATGTAAACGAGTATCGCCGCGTCCGCCGGAGTCCAGCGGGAGTCCCGCGCGCACGTGACGCGCGCGCGGCCTAAATTCTCACGTCGGCCGCCGAATAATAATGGCCTTCGTCTGTGCAGCAGCCGGCCATGTTTTATACATGGCCGGCGGCCGGCAGAGGTACCGCCCACCGTATGTACGTCGGCCGGTGCACGTGCGCCGCATGCGGCGCGCTGTTGACAGTCGTGGCGCGGCGGGGCGCGTCCTGCGTGGCGCGCGGCCACTTTTACTTCTGAGTCAGCGCCCGCCACAGCCGCTAACGGTGCCGCGCCGTCACACGAGCTTCCTGGAGCTCGCTAGAACGGCCGGGCCGGGCCGCGCCGAGCCGGGCCGAGCCGAGCTGCGCCGAGCCGAGCCGAGCCGAGCCGAGCCGGGCCGGGCCGGGCCGGGCCGGGCCGGGCCGAGCCGAGCCAAGCCGAGCCAAGCCGAGCCGCGCCGAGCCGGGCCGAGCCAAGCCAAGCCGAGCCGCGCCGAGCCGGGCCGAGCCGGGCCGAGCCAAGCCGAGCCAAGCCGAGCCGAGCTGGGCCGGGCCGGGCCGAGCCGAGCCGAGCCGGGCCGAGCGGACAGTTTCGTAAGTCTGAGGAGTAGGGAGGAACTGCGCACTGCACGGGTGCGTCAGTCATTGAACAGCGGCTTAGTCCTACCCGCTGGGCATCTGTGACGTCACCAATGCTGGGACGCACACCCGGACCGCACAGCGCACTATTCGGATCTGCGCGGCGGCCTTGAGATGTACGCACATTGTGACGTCACTGACCGGGGTGGGTCGGTGATTTGTGGGGCGAGGCTGATGCAACGCAGCTGAAAGTGACTCTGATCCATATGAAGGCCGCCTCGCAGAGTTCGGACTAGTTTGACTGTGCGCGCGATTACCGGAGGATCGCAGAAACAGGAGTCAATATTGTGAAAGGAATTCCGCCGTACCTTGCGCCCAGTCGGCTGACTCACATTCCAAAAACGATTTCGACACTTACGCTGAGTGAGCATGAACATCACAGTTCAGCGTACTCCACCGCAAAACTCGCTGCACAACTCTGACTAAAACCGTCGTCTAACGCCGCGACTCCGCCGTATGTTTGTCCAACGCCGTGGTCTGAGGCGATTCAATATCACTGTCTAACGTGGCGTGTCCGTCTAAAGCCATGCCCCGTCGGATGTCTACCACCATGCCCGCGCCGTATCTATATATAACGCTGCGCCTGCGCCTTGGTCTAGCGTCGCCAAACGCAGTGTCTGTGCCATGCCACTGTCTAACCACGCGCCTCCATCTCTATCTAACGCTGCGTCTCCATCATGTTCCATCACGCCGCGGCTCTTCAAAACCGAGGTCTATCTAACGCTGTGTCTCCTTCATGTTTCAGGCATTGAGCATGCACCGTCGTCGTCGCGTCCGTTTGAAGTCTGACCTCATCTCGTTCGACACCGCCGCACCATGAAGCTGTACCCGCAGACGTCGCCCGACTCGGTTCAGGCATGGAGCCAGGAGGACTTCGGCTACGAGGCGACCGACAGCAAGGCGGGCCTGCAGTCGGCGCTCGACACCATCTTCCGGTCGCAGTCCCCGGCGCCGGCCTCCTCGGCAGCAGCATGCGCCGCCTCTTCGTCCAGCTACGCCGAGCTGAAGCCCGTGCCGCCGCTGAAGGCGCTCACGCAGTGCGATTTTGTGGGGAGCTCGGTGGAGCCGGCTGGGTCGCCGAGCTACTACCCGGCGCCGGAGCCGGGACCCGGCACGCCTGACGTCGTGTCCACCACGACTGCAGGCATGGGGGAGCTGCCCGAGTCGCTTCCGGAGCCGCGGCTCTTCAAGACCGAGGTCTCCGAGTCGGTGATGATGAAGCCGGCAGAGGCGGGCGGGATCGAAACGTACCTGCCCACCGACATCGTCGACGATGACTTCGCCTCCATCATCGGCAACGCCATGGTGGACCCGCAGCTCGCCGTGCCAGAGAGCATGGACCTGGGCAGCTTCACCAGCAGCGACATGCACGACCTGGAGGCGTGGATTGAGGGACAGTCGCAGGCGCAGCTGCGGTACAGCAGCGGCGTCGGCAGCTCCGGCAGCATCCAGCCGCATCCGGCGCACACCACCATCCCGTACAGCACCCCCAGCCCGATGCTGCAGAACCTGCTGTCGGGTAACGGGTGCGCGGCGTCATTCGGCGGCTCTGCACGGCCGCCGCCGCCGCCTGGGTACGGCATGCTCCACAACATCCAGCTCCAGCAGCGGCTTCAGCGACCGATGGTCACCTACAGTCCACCCAGCTACGCCGCTGAGCCGCCAACCAACAGCAGCAAGAAGCGCCGGCCCATCATCTCCATGCCCATGCCCATCTCGACGGAGGGCACCAAGGACAGGCTGGTGCACCGCTGCACCATCTGCAGCCGCGGCTTCCTCAACAAGTCCAACATCAAGGTCCACCTCCGCACGCACACCGGCGAGAAGCCCTTCAAGTGTGAGACGTGCGGGAAGGCGTTCCGCCAGAAGGCACACCTCATCAAGCACTACAACATCCACAAGCGCATCAGCAGAGAATGACACCTGAGAGGTGCTGACGGACGGTGACGGCGCGGGCAGTGCGAGGTGCTCGCAACGCGCGTGGCGTGCGTGGCGCGTGCGGCGCAGTGCTCCCGCGCCTGCGCCAGGTTCGTCTCTCGGGCGGCGTGCAATGCGGACGGATGCGGCGCGCGCCAGCGCGCGCGCGTCCATCTTTCAAGGTTGTCTCGGCGGTGCCGCGGGTCGGTCGTCGCCCGATACCAGAAGGAGAAAGCCTGGCTGCCGGCCGCCGGCCGTAGTCCGCCGACCTACTGGCGGGTCAGTGGCTCCGAGCCACCAGCGCCACCTGTCGTGCGACTCCCTCCCAGCGGCTCCCCGCTGAGCCAGCCCCCTGCCGCCGCTGGCGGCGCCGTTGACCCGACAAGGTCCCGGTAGAGGGCCGGCGGCGGTACCGGGGACGGTTTGCGGCTGCGTTCTGCAGAGAACCGTGCGACGGCCCGTGTGCTGGCCGCGCCGGCCGGCTAGCTAACACCAAAAGTGTTCTGGTTCCCAAGTGGGTCAGTCGGATCCGCCGGCTAGTGAATCTGGGTCAACGGCCCCGCGGCGCGCATGCGCCGTGAGGTCCGACGCAGCCGGGCCTGACGTCACTGGTGTGCCGGCGGCGAGAGGATCGGAGGAGCCGGGGAGAGGGGTGGAAGAGAGGGATGGGTGGTGTCGGAAACTGACACGAGGGACACGGCACGGGTGTGCGTGGAGCGATCGGAGGAGACGCAGCAGCCGAACGCCAGAAATGGTGCCGACTGAAAGCATAGCGTCGTACCTGAGCCATCAGCTGTGTAATCTCTTTTCTGGAGAGCTTCATTCATATACCGAGCACTGACTCTCAAACTTAACATTCTCTCTACAGACTGAAAGTCTTAAATAAGTATGTACGTTTTAGGTACACATCTACACGCGAAACAACTCGCGCTCATCTACTGCATCTCAAGCATCACATCGACTCTAACACAGCTGGTTCCATTGGGTTTCACTGGTGGCGCGCGGCTGGTTCCGCCGCACTGGCGGGCGGCGGCGGCGGCGGCGGCCGGAGCCTCGCTGCCTGCCCACTCCGGTGGAAAGCGGATGTCCCACATCGGTGTGACACTTCTGGCCGCGGGGTGCGGAGCCTGCCGCACCGCCGCCGCCGCCGCCGCCGTGGCGTGGGCTGGTCCGTACGGCCCGCCCTGGCCGCCGCCGCCGCCAGTCGGGGCCAGGGGAGACGACTTCTGCCGACACCGGTGGCACCGGCGGTACCGGCCCGTCGGCCGCAGCGCCTCCTAGTGACGGCGCTGCGCCCGACGGTGCCGTCGCCGGCGCCAGCGGCGAACTGGGTCAGAGAACAAAGCCAGGCGGCGGCCGGGCTGGCGGGTGGCGTAGAAGCCAGACCAACGCCCGGTATATGGCTCGGGTTGACTGGGAGGCCAATCCTTACAGGGGCACCGGGGCGTCACGGGGCGTCATGGGGGCGTCACGGGGCGTCAGGGGTTGGCCTGAGGCGCTAGGCGCACCAGATGGTGTCCACGGCAGGTGATTTGTCTCGGCATGACCCGCCCGGGGCTGAGTCGTCGCGGCGAACCTCGTGGCGACAGAGATCGCCAGCGGGGAACTGCAGCTGCTACTCCGGACGCCGCTCGCCGAGCGTCGACAGATGGCTTGTGATATGGACCGGCGCATGGCCTGTAGATATATTTATGCTTCGTCCGTGTCGCTCACGCGAATGTGTCCGTCCTGTTGACTGTACAAACGGATCCCACCGCCGCGGGCGCGCGCGGAGCCCGCGGCGCCTGCCCTCCGTCCCGTCCCTCCGGCCGCACCGTTGTTGTTTTGTTCTAAGGTAGTTCGTCTATTTATTTCCTTGTTTGGCTGGGTGCGGCGAGCGTGCTGGCAGTGAGAGTGGGGATGACAAGTGTGCCTCGAACGCGGCGTACCCGGACGCCAAGCTGTTGTTGAGTTTACTTGTTGCAATGATTGTGCTGTTTCGTTAATGTCTGATCCAAAGGTAATTTTGGGATGTTTCGTCCTCCGTGTTTTGAATATGTCGGATACCGCGAGTACCTAGTTACCAGTAGAGGGTCTTTTGATGTGTTCGTTTTTGTCGTCACCTCAAGATATACTTTATTGTGAGAGCCTGTAATAAAATGGAAACAAGAACCATTTGATGTAGCTGAGAAGTGACATGTTACAGTTACCTACATTTAGCTGTGGAGCCCGACTTCGACGTTTGTTTTATGTGTTATCGCAATGCTTCCCTCCTTGGCTTAGCTCAGTGGTTTTGGGAATGCCCGCAATATGTAAATATAGTATTTTGTTTCGTACGAAATGTCTTGTCTTCTGCATGCCGTCTTTGATACGATCTTCTTCCGACTGCTATCTTCTTCTCTGATGTCTGTCCTGCTATCGCATAATCGCTTCTGAGCCGATGCCCACCAATTATGAAACGCGTGACAGCCACTCACACAATACTTGAACACACCAAAGAGTTGGAAGACGATTCCGTCATACTCACTCCAGCTTCACAACGGAAGAATGAGGAAAGAAGAAAATAAGAAGTCAACAATGGTGCTATAATCTTCGAAGTATCTGCAGCATACAATGACGAAATCAAACACGGCAATATTTAATGCAATTGATTTACCCGCTGGCACTTAATGGAATATTATTACGTTAAATTAAAGAATTAAGTTTCTGAATTAGGCACTCCTTTCAACTCTCCCTGATAATAACTTGTCAGTTCCGGGTTCCCTAACATCGACTTTTATATCACACACTTGATTCTATTTTAATGAACACTAATACACGCCAGTGGCATAAAACAAGCAAAGTTTGTCAGATTTTTGCTATTTACCTTGTCGAACGCTGAGAACATTAATGTAATTATCGATTTGGTCTGACTGGTCATGATTGTCACCACACGCCATCATTGGCGACTCGGCCGCTGCCGATCAGGTCAGAATATGAAGTTCGTGGTCCGGACCGGGTCAAAAGGAGAGACACCCGGCACGAACAGATTTCTCCAATAAATGCTGTGCAGGTCACCGCCATTCGGAATCTCTAAGTGGATAAAGAGACGAAGGTTCGCCTAAAAATACCGCCTGGCATGGGCCTAATCTTAGCTATCAATTCAATGAGTTTTTTTAAGGCAAGAACTGTCACAGATCGAGGTCAAATATTATCGACCGGAATACATAGAGAATTGTGAATCTGTGAAGAAATGTACCTATTGGGGAAAAACTCATAATAGAAATGTTACTATACTAACAAGATGTCTTCATACTGCCTGAGCACATCAACGGCTTGCAATATGGTACCCTCCAGGCCTCCACTATGCGCATGTTAACCCGCGACTTACTGGGGGGCTATTTTCCCCCTCCCGTTATTTCGCAATAACTCCTAAACCAACACTAGTATCGTCACCAATCTTACAGTACCTTCTCTCACATTAAATGTTGTGGCACATGTTGACCACAAAAAAAAGATGAGGTTATGATAGGTCAACCGGGAATGACGTCAGAGTGACGTCATGTTCTTCGGTTTTTGTTGACAAATAATGGTTTGCGGAAAACGCCGGCAAAGGTCCAATGTTTGAGATAAATGCAATTGTCTTAAATAAAATTACAGACAATAGACTGGGCTATCAAACAACTATCTCGGATTTTGTAGTTTTTTCATTCAAAATTTTGATAAATCCAAATACATTTATTCTTATTTTCACAAAAGAAAAAATAAATAAATAACGGAATATATGTGATCGAGACGTGTTCGGTGAATATGTGTACCAAATTTGAAGTTGATATCTTCAAAAATGACTGACTTATGACCTATAAAAGACAAAATTCGACCACCTCTCACAGCATAAAAAAAATGCATTCCATTTTTGCTTTTTACTTCTATGTATATGGAACAAACAATGTTCTAAGGTCATTTTTCGCGCTCTAGACGAAAAAAACATAAACATGTGCTACAACGCCTATTGACCGTAATCTGCAGTTTGATCTCGTGACCTCGGATGACCTTGACCTTACCCAGGGTGATAAATAGCTTAGGATGGTACTTAGAAGTGTCAGACACACGAATGATGCCGATTTATCGACTGTTGATGCGTTTAATATCGCAATTTTGCGCGACAACTCAATCCATCGAGACCTTTTGACACGGTCAAACATTTTGTACTTGACCTGACCTGTGACGTCATCAGTGACCCCGAGGTCAACAATATTAAGTTTCCCTCAATACATTTCCCAGGGCTATCGAATGTCGTTCAAATTTTTACAATCGGTCCAGTAGTTCTGGAGATCCAAGGGGGGAGGGGCACAAAATAGCCCCCCCCCCCTCCCCACCCCAGTAAGTCGCGTTATGGAATATACCCCAGTAACTCGCGGGTTAAGTCTCGTCCCATTATGGCAACAAACCAAAATATTTGAAGGCTCTTTAAATTTACTGGGAAAGGCGTACCTATTTCCTTTTGAAAAGGGAAATAATGACCCTTCCCCACAAAACTGGAGTTATCACTTGAAATTAACAGATGAGACCAAAACATATTGTACATTTATTACATTTTGCGTATAAACATTCCTACCGAAATATATTTGAAGATAAAGTTGATAAGCGTTCCACACTTTCAACACGCGCCTTGGAGGGCCTCTGATAATTGCACGCCCTGGAGGGGTGGGAGGATTTCGACCCCCCCCCCCCCCCCCACTATGATCTCGAAAACCACGCAACGTAGTGACAAGCAGAAAACGGCAAGGATAACTCGAAACAAGCTCTATCAAAAGTACAATGTCTTGTTTTAGGTCAGATCAATATTGAGGTCACCAGAGGTCATCAAAGGTCGGATTTTCCAGATTTGGGACCTTGCTCCAGAAACTCCTAAATATCTCGGGAGCTATGATATAGGAACAAACAGAAAAAGCAATTGAAAACTCTTGAAATATGCAATCGCCAAAGTGCCCTTAAATTTGAACTCAGGTCAATATTGTAGGATCCAGAGGTCATCCAAGGTCAACCAAGGTCAAGATTAAGTTTCCCTCAATACATTTCCCAGGGCTATCGAATGTCGTTCGAATTTTTACAATCGGTCCAGTAGTTCCGGAGATCCAAGGGGGGGGGGGCACAAAATAGGTAAAGAGCTATTTTTGGCAAAACTGTTTTTCGCAAATAACTTTGTACCTAATAAAGATAAAGCAATACACTTGACATCATCGTGTTTGTCTCGTCAAGTCACTTCGAATTATGTTCATGTTGACCAGGTTATGACAACTTACAAATTTGACCTCAGGTCAAGGTCAAGTCGTGACCCAAGTAGGTCATGTTGCATATTGGGAGACGTGTCTCGACAAGACAAACACATTGATACTATGTTCACTTCTCTATCTGCATTATGTCGATAGTTATTGACAAAACAATGTTGGTGGTCACGTAAAATAACCTTAGGTCACCGATATCAGAAATCCGAGATAAAAAATTGTAGGTATCTATGACCTTATGAAATCCTACAAGTTCGAAACCGATCGGTCTAAAACTGTGGTTGCGGTAGGACCGCAAACGTTTTGGAGGTGGGGTCATCACGTGACCTGGTTTGGTGACCTGAGCTGAGATAACCCGAGGTCAAGAATTTTACATAATGTGGGTAATTTATTTATGAACAGGTATGCAAAAAACGGCGGCGCGCAGCGCCGCCGTTTTTGCGCTATCCTTGAAAAACCTGAGGGGTGAGCGGATTTCGCCTCCCTCTCCCCTCCAAGGTGCGTGATAACGACCGATACTCTCAACGTAACGTACTTGGTAACGAATTTCGTTGCTCACCAAAATCTGGTATTGCTTTTCGACGATGAATGCCATGGAAAATATGCTCTCCACTATGTTTTTCGTGATTATGTGCCCTACTGCCCTTAAAAATCAACTAACATTGAATAAAAAGGCAACCAAATGATCAGTTAACTTATGCACCCAACGACGGCCTAGGTAGTGGTTGCACTTGCGACCCTCAATTTGTGAAAATTGGTTCATGTATTTTAAACATTAGGAGTTTTGTTTTGCTTTGTACCTGGCTGTATATAACGCTAGGCTTAACCCGCGCACTGCAGGGGGATTGATTTCCGCCCCCCCCCCCCCTCAGGTTTTTCAAAGATAGCGAAAAAACGGCGGCGCGCAGCGCCGCCGGGTTTTGATACACCTGTTAGGACATCAATTGCGCACACTTTGAGAAAAAAATATGCTCTGGTCATCTCAGGTCAGGTCACCAGACCAGGTCAAGTGAACCCACCACCAAAAATGTTTGCAGTTGTGCCAAAGCCAGAGTTTTTGCACCGATCAGGTTGAAACTTACAGGATGTCATGAGCGCATCAGTACTTACAATTCGTTTAACTCGGAATTTTGATATCGGTGACCTAAGGTCAGGTCAATTTCGTAACCTCCCCATAATAAGTCAATGGGGAAATATACAAATGCCTCCTATTTCAAGGATATGCATGGTAATAGTCCAATTACTTCTGGATCATGTCATTATAGGATATTATTGATGCTACAAGTGTAAGTTTTGTTCAGTGACCCCTATTGGGTCATTTGAGGTCATGCGAGGTCACCATCACTTTTTTGTCAATAACTTTCGACATAATAAAGATAGAGAAGTAAAACAGCCATCAATGTGTTTTTCTCGTCGAGACACGTCTTTCCATATGCAACATGCCCTACTTGGTTCACCACGTGACCTTGACCTTAGGTCAAATTGTTAAGTTGACTTAACAAGATTACCATATATATCATTCAAAGCGTCTTGACAAGATAGACACAATGGCGTAAACAGTTTTCCGTTATCTTTATTAAGTAAAAAGTTAATAGCAAAAAACGATTTAGCAAAAAAAACGGATTTTTTCTTCTTTTTGACCTCTGGAGCCTCAAATATTGACCTGAGATCAAATCTGAGGACACCTTAGCGATTACAAATTTCACTGGCTGGCGTTTTATTTTTCCGTTTGTTTCTAACTATCATCGTTTCCGAGATATATGGGAATTTCTGGAGCGATGTCCTAAAACAGGAAAAACTGGAAAATGTGACCTTGGATGACCTCTGGTGACCTCAATTTTGACCTGACTTAAAAAAACACTGAAATACTTTCGATAGAACATGTATGAAGCTATCAAATGCCGTTTTCCGCTTCTCGCTACGTTGCGTAGTTTTCGAGATCTCAGGGGGGCGGAAATCACCCCCCCTTGCAGTTCGTGTTCGGCGCAAAGCCCCTGCAGTGCGCGGGTTAAGCTTATCATTGAAAAAGAAACATTTTTCAAAAACAATATCATAAAACAATGAAAAAATCCCAATGAAATCGGAAGCTCACTTATACACCCAACGGCGACCTATTTAGTGTCGGCGATTTGTTTCATTGACCAATCAGGGACGTTGTCACGCTTCTTGACACACTTACTTCATTTATGGCCCTATGACTTGTTTACAAATCAACATTCAAACCAGAGATAGTGATGGATCATACTGTTCGTCACCATATTTGTGTATTTGTTTATTTATTTATAATGAACAACAGACATTCACCCAATTAAAGCTCAAGTCGAGTAATTAAAACGCGCGACGACACGACAGCAGCACACACACGCACACAGTTGATAACAGACAAGGCAAATATGATAAGGAAAATGTGATACTAAAATAGAACAAAAGTTTATGAAACAGTAAATATGAATACGTTAAAAATAAGCATAGGTGAACAATAGTTCACAGGCATGTTTTGAGGCTACGCAGACATAAGAAAAAGCTTGTAAAAGAAGACATAAGATCGGTAAATGAGAAAACTCCAGCAGTAAAATAAGAGTAATAAAACTCGCATGCTCACCTCATATATAAGTACATATTTTTAATTTCCCAAAATGTAATTTTCGAAATAGAAAAAGTTGTTATTTCACTTTTAAATTGAGATTCGATCACTTTGATACCATACATGTGTAATAAAATAATGCTGATAAATAAATGAAAAGGTCATTATTTCTCCTTAACCATGATACTCGAAAATAAAAATGAAGGGAATGCGTTTTGATTTACTCATACCAGTTGCAACTTAAAAACCACTAAAACAAAATCACAGTTTAATGTGAAGTTTGTTTTATTGAAACTAATAAACTTTTCAATCAAAAGTAAGGGAGACAAATATAAAATGCCAGGGAACAAAACAGCGGAATACAGAACAAACACTATTTCTGAATGAAGTAGTATTCAATAGGTGTTTCGAACTGAATTATATGCACATATTCACCTTCCCATGAAATTGAAACTAACGTGATCGTACATAGAACAAATAGGTTTCAGATACATAAAACGAAAATATCCTAACGAAACACGAAAGTGTTGCACATTTTGTTCGACTTGCACATGCCACAAGATTTGAGAAAGCGATAATATATTTTTAAGAACATGCCTAAAATGCATGTTAACACGCGCAGTGGAGGAAGGGGGGGGGGGGGGGGGGGGGTCGGGGCACTTTTGTCCCCCCCCCCCCCAACATGTTTTTCGTAAATAGCTTTTTTAAACAGAACAGGGCGGTGTTTTTTTTTGTGAGGCATTAACGCCAACGCAATAGCGGTTCGTTTGACGCAACAACAAAATCGAAATCGGTCGATACATTTTTTGAGTTATATGGATTTTCAGTCCAACATGGCGGCCAGAATCGCGGTCGGTAAATCGATATATTCGGAACCAACAGTCGGATCGGAATGATTCAAACGCCATTCGGTAGACAATTTCAATGTTTATCCCCGGAAATAACTTTAAACACCAGACGTCACAGAGGTCAAATTCCAAAAATTGTGACATTTGGCCAGATTTGACCTTCGTGACCTCGTTTGACCTTGAAGATATTAACCGAAGGTTAAGAAAATGTCCGAAAATGTAGATAATTATAGCCTCTACCTACTCTGTAAGTTTCATTATTCTAGCTTTCATACTTTTGAAGATCTTATGGGCGGGGACACTAAAGTCCCCCCCCCCCCTCCACTGCGTGTTAGTGGCATACCCCTCTCCACTGCGCGTGTTAACCCCTTATGGGACAAAGAGGACCTAGTGAACCTAGTGAAGGACGCTGAGGTGGTCGAAAGCTCCCGGATATAAACAACACAAACGGTGTTGAAAAATATTTAACACCGAAATGACACTTAACGTTACAAGTCTATGTTTGAGAAATAGAACTTTAAATTTGACTTCGATGAAGCTTTGATCACTTCGATTATCATACTAGAGCGCCAGGTATAGTTGAACCTCAGGATGATACTTTTGTTCTAATGCATACGTTTCATTATGGGCAATATTCCAGGACAGATCACCAATGCATGGTAACCACACTCTCTCTCTCAGATTTCGGTCAAAAATGGTGTATGGGGTATGCAATGGTGTATGCGCTTGGCCCTGATTTTGATTTTTATATTTGTGTGACCGTCAGGTCACGGAGTCACAAGATAAAGGCCAGCGAAAATTCAGGTCTAGTTAAAACATCCAACTACGTTTGTCATTATATTTCCATGATGTAAAAATATATGTGAGGGTAAAATCATACATCACAAGAAAGAGGAAGAAACAAACAATGTGATGACATAAAAATATACCCTCCAAAGTCAAGATTTGATAACTTGACCTCATGACATTGACGTCAGGTCAAGGTCAAACCATGTTTGCCCGCTTTAATTTTGTTTTAATTGATACAAAAGTTTGGGCATTTATTTGGTAACATGCATGCAAAATTTCACGGTGCAACTGAAACTCCTTGGGAGTCAACAGGGGTCGTACGTCATGACCTCATTTGACCTGCGAGTTCACGAATCTGGACATTCTCTCAAATGTAGGCAATATGGGTATCATTCGAAAGCACCTGTCCCATGGAATGCACTTGTGATATTAATTTAACATTTTGTTTGCAAATAAAGCACATTGTCATCGGATGAACATTCGTCGCGACAGCTTTTTGTATCGCCTATCACAACTGAGTACTTAAGTGCGGACAATCCCGCACCTTTATAGCTCTATGGACGAGCGCAACAAAATTCACAGTTTGTGGCCGAGACGAAGTCGAGGCCTCAAACTGTGAATTTTGGAGCGCGAGTCCACAAAGCGATTTAGTGTGCAGCTGCAGCACGCGATAGAGACAAATCAAGTCTGGCAATTTCCATTCAAGTCTGGCTTAGTCACGTGATCTATAGTCCAAAAACTCCAGATCACGTGACCTACTGACCATAAACTCCAGTTATCATGGAACTGAGAGACCGTTTCCTATTCAGCACGTGTTACACATATTTTACCAATAAATGCATGTATTTATGGATCGTAATGCTGAAGACAATAGGAAAAGCACCGGAAGTGATAATGGACTATACAGGATCCAATAACACTTTTGTTATTGGATCATACCATATTTGGCCATGAACTATTGGATTATTGGATCGGGCGAACAGTTGCATGATAAAATATTTAATGTACTCGCACCTGACAAAATTACTTATTGAACTCGCCTTCGGCTCGTCCAATAATTCTTTTTTTTGCAGACGCTCGTCCATTAAATTATATTTGTGGACTAACGACCACAAATAATCAGTTTTAAGCTTTTCACAAAAGCACGTGAGTCAATGGTGAACAAACTTCAGCTTTACACTAATGTTGATTTTCCCAGGATTACACGCGTATTCCCGTGCTTTTCTACGTGCTGAACAACATGGAAACATGTATTTTGCTCTAAAACATTTTTTGGTCAGACCAAGCGCAGTCTTTGAAAACATGTGTTTTTGTCTGTGCCGGCTATGGAGCAAAAAAATGAACATCACGCTAAACAGCTGGAAATAGGCTCATTGGCTCTTGGCGAGAGAAACTAACTTTATAACAGACAAAGTGCCCTAAAAGCGGTACTTTTGATGTACTGGCCTGCAAACATGTCTTTTTTGTCTTTTGTCTTTTTGTTAAAAGCTTTTTGCACTATCAGGTATCGATACAATGTTATTCTACTTCATTTTGTGTGTTATAAAGTTAGGTTCTCTCTCTCACCAAGAGTTTTACGCAATGAGCCTATTTCCGGCAACGTAGCGTGATGTTAACGTTAGCTATATAGCCGGCACAGAAGACAAAACATGTCTTCAAAGATCGCGCTTGGTCCGACCGAGTTATATTTTAGAGCAAGATAAATGTTGCAACGTTATTCAGCACGTATAATAGCATGGGAATACACGTCTAAACCTGGGAAAATCAATAAATGCGCGGTACTGTCCGCCCTCTAGTGCGCAGTTGTGATAAGTAATGCAGTAATCTGTCGCGACGGATGTTCATCCGAGGACAATATGCTTTATTGGCAAACAAAATGTGAAATTAATATCACAAGAGCATTTCATGGGACAGATGCTTTTCAATGATGCCCATATATGCTCGTGCGTGTTCGTATCTTTCCGGAGGACCAAAATGTTCATCACAACAGGCGTCGAAGAGGAAGCGTTGTCTATTTGTAAGCGTTAGTGCTGGGTTAGCGTATTGTATTTGCTGCTCTCTTTTCTTCCGTTCGTCGTGATTTATTACTATATTTGAAGTTCGCTTCTGAGATAGTTTAATCTGTTGTCTTCCAGTGTTAATTTCGTATTGCTACCTTTGCTCTCGACTCAGTTAGTTTTCTTTCTGATATGTTCTAGCCCTAGCTATGAATTACCGATGTTTCGTTGGCGTCTGTGAGTGCACGTGACTGAGAGGCGACCTGGAGCTGGTGGCGGGCGGACGTGGCAATACAGCGTGCAGCAGAAGTGAAGTGTGTCTTTCGTGATCGGCCGACTATATATTAATGTCAAACCCGTCAGCGTCGTTCTCCGTCGCCCGTTGCGACGGGACGTTGATCATACACCGCCTCGCTCGTGTGACGTCTGCGGAAGACTGACTCCTTCCCCCGAGGACCATCGTCCTCGTGGCTCCGCCGGCCACGCCAGCGGAGGAGGACACATGTGTCCCAAATACGTACGGCCGGGGGAGGGAGGGCATCGTAAATGTTTCAGTCTAGTTCGCTCCCTAACAGCCTTCTTATGGAAGAATGTCGAGATTCGTGAACTCGCAGGTCAAATGAGGTCAGGACATATGACCCCTGTTGTGTTGACCCCCAAGGAGTTTCAGTTGCACAATGCAATTTTGCATGCATGTTAAAGGAAAATATTCATCTTTTGATTATTTGTATGCGTTATGTTATGCAACATGTATGGTATCAAATTGATCGCGCCTCAATTTAAAAGCGAAATAACAACTTTTTATATTTCGAAAATCATATTTTTGTGAATTTTAATATGAGTACATATACTTCTTTCGGATTTCATGAACAGTGTTTTCCCTCCACTATTGGAAGCGTGACACATTTGTTAAAATCTGTTCAACGTTGAATACCTCTCGTTGAATTACCTCTCAACAAATCGCATACACTAAATACGTCGTCGCAGGGGCCAAGTTAATCTGCCGAATGCATCACAGTTTTCTTAAATGTTTATTGATTGCTTATAGGAAAACGGTTCAGATAAATGTTTTATGTATGCATTGTAATGTTATGTTGAAAATGCATGGGGAAAACATCAATTTTTTATAAAAAAAATGAGTCGAGAACATTAAATAGGCCGCCGTCCTAAACTACTAACCTGCCGATTTAAATACACTTTTGTAAATGTTTGTTGATAGTTCATTAAAATTTGGTACATTTTCGAGAGAAAATATAGAGTGCAGAAAACACATTACATACCTTCATGATAAATAACAATGCATTATGCGTAAGTAGTCTAATTGTAGCTAGGACAGCGAATTCGTTAGCAAGTAATTGATGAGTACCGACCGTTATAAGCGTGGAACGCTTATCAACTTGAACTTGAAATATCTTTCGGTAGGAATTGTATATACAAAATGTGCTCAATTAACAATGTATTTTGGTCTCGTCTTTCGATTTCAAGTAATAGCTCAATTTTTGTAGGAAAAGATGAATATTTCCCTTTAACAAATACATGCCCAAACTTTTGTATCAATTAAAAAAAATAGAAGCGGGCAAACATGGTTTGACCTTGACCTGACGTCAATGTCACGAGGTAAAGTTATTAAAACTGACCTTAGAGGGTAAATTTGTATGCCATCACATTCCTTGTTTCTTCCTCTTTGTATTTGTAATGATGTATGATTTTACCGTCATATCTATTTTCATCGTGGATATACAATGACGTAGTTGGATGTTTGAACTAGACCTGAATTTTCGCTGATCTTGTGACCCCGTGACCTGACGGCCGTGCAACTTCAAAAATATAAATCAGCGCGAAGAATAACCCTATACACCATTTTGGAGCGAAATCTCAGAGTGTTGGTATACATTTCCACCCTTACCTTGGTGATTTGTCCACCTGAAATTGCCCTTATATTATGTGCCACTTCAAATCTTGTCAATTTGTACAGCCTTAGCTGCATTTTAGTTACATCTTAATTGGCTGCAATCCTGCTGGTCCAGAGTAAAAACGCAAACCGTGCATTTTCAAAAGCAGATAATAATGTAACCTAAACTGAATCAACCTCTAATCGCCAACCTTCAATAGCAAGCATTCGAGCGCATTTATAAAACAACGCACGTGTCTAACCAGACTACTGAATAAAAATAATGACAGCGGGCCAAAAGAATATCATATACCAATTGTTCTGCCTCGTCGTAAATACCTCTATTGTCAGTCAAACGTATAATATTCTACAAAACTCTTCGACAACCTGTCTGTCATCGCAGACGGTCAACGGGATGTCGCAACAGGTCGCTGCCCCTTGCTCAGTCAGCGACCTCTTGCGTAACAGGACAGCAGAGGGCCTGCAAGGTGGGCGGTATAGGGACGCACGGTGGACCGGTCGCCGTGCTGCACCCACAACTCTGTGCGTCACTTATCGCGAACATATTGCGAGTATTACGTCATCACAAGTTTAGTAATAACGGCATGATTCGACGTCATATGTTAACACGATTCTGAACGGGTCGTGCAATCGATTTTTGGCACGTGCATTATTTGCGCGCTCGAGTTTTTCGAGCGCCGCTTGCAGATCTTTATTAGATGTACTTTCGAGGTTGCAGACATAAGTACAGAACCGTTGGTTAAGATGGGAAATGCGGCTAATTTGCGAACAAGCCGAGACCTATTGCTTAATGTGTAAGAAAATTGCTTACCTAAGTCACGGATGACTGATCGCGTAAAACCAGTATGCGAGTGCTGAATCACCGGCGATATCAATGCGATAAAACAATGAATAAACATGTCTGTGGAATGAAATGCAAAATCAGCATGCAATCAGCACTCCGGTGCAATGTGAGCACCTGACACACCTCTGATTCGCAAACTCAGAATATTCAACAGAGGCCTCTTGCACCAAAAATAACCACCTGGCGAGAAAAAAAAAACAGATTCTCTTGCACCAACTGGCTAAGATCAAATTAAATTAAATCAATCAAATTCAAATTCAATCAAATCCAAATTCAATCAAATTCAAATTCAATCAAATTCAAATTCAATCAAATTCAAATTAAATCGAATTCAAATTAAATCAAATTCAAATTCAATCAAATTAAAATTCAATCAAATTCAAATTCAATCAAATTCAAATTCAATCAAATTCAAATTCAATCAAATTCAAATTCAATCAAATTCAAATTTAATCAAATTCAAATTCAACCAAATTCAAATTCAATCAAATTCAAATTCAATCAAATTCAAATTCAATCAAATTCAAATTCAATCAAATTCAAATTCAATCAAATTCAAATTCAATCAAATTCAAATTCAATCAAATTCAAATTCAATCAAATTCAAATTCAATCAAATTCAAATTCAATCAAATTCAAATTCAATCAAATTCAAATTCAATCAAATTCAAATTCAATCAAATTCAAATTCAATCAAATTCAAATTCAATCAAATTCAAATGCAATGGGGGTAGAATTGTGTTTTCGCCAGGTGGTTATGTTTGGTGCAAGAGGCCTCTGATGGTAAACAAATGTCACACATTCCTTATGGTTAGCGCTATAAAACTCGACAACATGCAAAAGAAGAAAAAACAATAGCCGTTTTCACGGAGGATTATTGCGCTGAAAAGTTTCTGAAAGATTCTGAAAGTTTTGAAAAACTACACAATTTTTACATGCGATTTTTGGCTAGAAATGACACTCATAATTTGTCAATATGTTGGTAAGAATAAAATATGTTGACAAAATTGCGGTTTGGTGGTAATAAGCAAGATAAGTATTGATAGAATCTTCCTGAATGTTCTTGAAAGTTTCAGGAATATTCTATCAATACTTGTCTTGCTTATTACCACCAAACCGCAATTTTGTGAACATATTTTATTCTTACCAACATATTACAAAATTATGAAGGACATTTCTAGCCAAAAATCGCATGTAAAAGTTGTGTAGTTTTTCAAAACTTTCGGAATCGTTCAGAAACTTTTCAGCGCAATAATCTTTCGTGAAAACGGCTTATGTACAAGTTTGAAGTCGAATGGATTATTATTCAAGAAATTTAAGCTTTTGATAGCCTGAGTCTCATTGTTAAAAAAAAATCGGTGTTTACTCTAAAGAAACCAGATTGAATAGAAGGACCATCTGCATGCTCGTGGTATCGCGCATTGGGAACGTCCTTAAATAGAAATACTCTCCTTTTTACACACAAATGGAGTTATTACTTGAAATCGACAGACAAAACCAAAACATATTGTAAATTCATCACACTTTGCATATAAACATTCCTACAGAAAGATGTTTCAAGTTAAAGTTGATAAGCGATCCACGCTTATAACGGTCGGTACTCACAAGTAGGTACTTAGTAACGAATTCACTGTCCGAACAAAAATTAGCCTTCTTACGCATTTCTATTTATACTGAAGGCATATAATATGTTCCATGCACTCTATCTTTTGGGGTATGTACCAAACTGCTATGAACAATCGGCAAAAAATGTCAAACAGTGCATTGAAATTAGTAGTTTAGCTTGGCCCCGGACGGCGACCTATTCAGTGTTCTTAACTTTAAAAACTGGATGTTTTTCCCATACATTTTCAACAAACAGGTATTTAATACATTACAATGCACACACGAAACATTTGTCTTAACCGTTTTCCCATAATCAATCTATAAACGTTTAAAAAACCGTTATGCATTCAGCGGATTAACTTGGCCCCGGACGGGCGACCTATTAAGTGTCGACGATTTGTTTCATTGACCGATCAGGGACGTTGTCACGCTTCTTGGCGCACTTACTTCATTTCCGGCCCTATGACTTGGTTACAAATCAACATTCAAACCAGAGATAATGATGGATCATACTGTTCGTGAACATATGTAAGTACATATTTTTTATTTCACAAAATTTAATTTTTGAAATAGAAAAAGTTGTTATTTCACTTTTAAATTGAGGCACGATCAATTTGATACCATACATATGTCACAGAGAAATGCAGATACATAAATCAAAATGTGACTATTTCCCTTCAACACATTTTGGCGATTGAATGTGCCAAAATGTGTTAAAGAGAAATAAAGACCCTTTTCCACAAAAATAAAGTTAGCACTTGAAATGGGAAGAAGCACTCAACTTATGAGTAAATCCAATCACATTTCGCAAAAAAAAATGTATCTGGCCTAAGTTATTTCAAGTTAAAGTTGATAAACGTTCACGCTTATAGCGGTCGGTACTCAGCAAGTACTTGGTAACGAATTCACTGTCCGAGCTAAAATTAGCCTGCATACCCATTGTTATTTAACGTGAAGGTATGTCATATTTTTCCTGCATTCCATCTTCTGCGAATATGTACCAAAGTTGTACGAACCATAAGCAAGCATTTTAAAAAGTGCATTGAAATCGGCAATTTAGTTTGGCCTCCTACGGCGACCTATTTAGTTTTTGTGTTCTCGACTCATTTAAAAATGGAGGTTTTCCCCATTAATTTTCAACACACAGGTATTCAATACATTCCAATGCACTCATGGAGCATTTATCTGAACCGTTTCCCGTAATCAAGCAATACACATTTAAGAAAACCGTGATGCATTCGGCGGATTAACTTGGCCCCCTACGACGACGTATTTAGCGTATGCGATTTGTTGAGAGGTAATTCAACGAGAGGTATTCAACGCTGTCCAGATTGAAACAAAAGCGCCAGATATGTCGCGCTACCAATAGTGGGGGAAAACGACGATCATGAACTCCGAAAGAAATACATGTACTTGTTTTTAAATAAAAATAAACTTATGTAAAAAGTTGTGATTTAATTTTCAAATTGAGACTAGATCAATTTAATACCATATGTTCGTGCGTGTTCGTGCTTCTCGGAGGACCGCCGTTGTGCGTCGAAAACAGACGCCGAAGAAGAAGAGTTTCATATTGTGTTTTCTATTGTGCCAAAGGTATTAGATGATTGAAGGGGTTGAAAGGATCCGTCAGCGTCGTTGCCCGTCGTCGTTGCGACCGGGCGTTGATGGTACACAACCTTCTCAGAGACGTGGCTCGTGCAGTCAGTCCCGCTCGTTCTGACGTCTGCGGGGGACTGCCTCATCTCCCGAGGACTATCGTCCTCGTGGCTCCGCCGGCCACGTGGCCGGCGGAGGCGGACACATGTGCCCCAAATACGTACGGTCGGGGGAGGGAGGACATCGTAAATGCTTTGGACTAGTTCGCTCCCATGCATAAAAAAATAGATCAAAAGGTCAATATTTCCCTTTAAAGACGTTCCCAATTTGTGTTTGAATGTGTTTTTTTTATAATAAAAATTATCACGATTATTAATGCTATACCTGAGTTTGAATACATCATCAGGCAGCAAAGGTGGTACAATGTTTGTAGCTGATTCACTTATAATTAATGAGATAATTAACAAATTATCATCAAACAGTATCTGAACTGAAGATGAATAGTAATTGATGTCACCTGTGACCTGACAATGCCCACGCACCTCTGCGGCGCGACTAAGCGTGCCGCTCCGTCAGACGACCACGGCAGACCAGTCGTCAGCGCGACACCCCCGCGTCCGGTTCCCGACCTCATCAGGTCAAGTTGCGTCAGCAGATCGGCCCACTGGCAGCGACGCGGCTCGCCGCAGGCTGTGGACTATGCCCAGATGTGGTCACGCCGCTGTTGCCGCCCAGTGCCCGCAGTAGGCCGCGTCCGTCCGTCCGTCCGTCCGTCCGTCCGTCCGTCCGTCCGTCCGTCCGTCCGTCCGTCCGTCCGTCCGTCCGTCCGTCCGTCCGTCCGTCCGTCCGTCGCCGCCGCTCCGCCGGCCTTGTGCTCCAATTAGTGACCGCTGCGTCACCTGGCGTCACGTGACGTAACGCTGCAGCTGTTGCGAGTGTCACGTGACCGGCTGAACACTAACGGCCCGGTGAGGGTGGAGGGGAAGTAGAGAGGGGATGGGCGACACGGGCAGTGCGCCAGTGCGGGTCAGTGCTGCGCAGTTCAGCACTGCTCTACTCCACAGGCCAGACCTGCACAGTGCACACGCACTGGATACACAGTCCAACGCAGTGGAGCACCGCGCGACTAACCATGCAGGTGCTAAACGGTCACCCTGTTTCGGGTTCACAGCACCGGGATAATAGCGATGAATGTCCAGATTCGGTCTGCTGACATAGTACACGTGGCGAACGTCGAACAACGCGCAACAAATAGTTCAACAATGGCGTCGATTTGCACGCGTTGTCTCATAAAGATAACACAGATAGATGACCGCGGATACAGATAGATGTGCAACGAAAAGTAAGCACCGATGAGCTGAAAATGTCAACGGGCGGTCAATCGGAAGTCGGAAGGGCTGGGCCGGTATGAGCTGTGTGTTCAGCACTGCAGGGCGATGTTGCGGTACAGCCTAAGCGCCAGGAATGTTTCGTCGACTCGCCTGTTTTTAGCTCAGTCACTAAGTGACATCACAATAGACTCCAGAATGTGACAGGAGCGGGCGCATTTGTGCATTTCGGTTATTCGCTATCTTTGGTACGCAAAATAATCACATGTATGAAATATTGTATATGTTACGTATGTGATAATTGGTGTGTATCCAATGGCCTAAATGTTGGTATGTAACCTAGTATGAACGTTTATCATGCAACTGAGAGACCGTTTCTTATTCAGCACGTGTTACACAGATTTTAGAAATACATGCATGTGTTTATGGATCGTAATACTGAATCCAATGAAACAAAAACACCGGAAGTGATAATGAACTCTACAGGATCCAATAACATTTTTGTTATTGGATCATACCATATTTGGTCATGAATTATTGGATTATTGGATCAGGCGAACAGTTGCATGATAAACTGTTTAATGGACTCGCGCCTGAAATATTTCTTATTGAACTCGCCTTCGGCTCGTCCAATAACAAATATTTTCCAGGCGCTCGTCCATTAAAGTATAGTATTATGTTGAAAGAGTGCTGGGTAGAACATTCTTAATTTAGTTGTAATACTATGGACACATTATATTTGAAGACGTGCGCATGATCTTGCGGGTAAATTGATGTTTTAACTGAAAGTTGCACAATATGGGGTTTATGATAGCACTGCTAGAGCAGACGTTAATTCAACTATCGGAAATAATCAGATTCGTCATTGCTTCATGAAGTGATACCCAACTAACCCGCGCGGCCCTGGGTCTCCATGCGAACGCCCGGTGCGGGGGCAAATTTTACCCACCCTCGTATCTTCCGAACCAATAGCCGCAGCGAGACGCGCAAGGCGGCGATCGAAAGCTCTCAGTGAGAGGAATCTAACGCATACCCGAAATTCCTAAAATAAGGTCACATGTTAGGTCACGGTCAGGTCAAGTGTCAAAATTTAAGTATTTGGTTTTTGGGCTATACTTTCCATCCAAAACCTTATATTGCAACTATTATCTCACAAAGTGCTCCCAAATGTATAATCCATCTCCCGCATAAGTAAAAGTGAAATTGTAAGCAAAGGTCAAGGTCAAGGTCAGGTCACAAAAGGTCACAGGTCTACGAAAGTCATGCGACACATTTTGTATGGGTTATTTTACACGTATAATTCGATAGAAGCAGCCATTTTTACAGCTTGACCACATATAATGGCCCTCAGGTCAAGGTCAGGTCACAATGAGGACAAAATTTGAAATTGATTAATCTAAATAAACATTGCATGTTTCTAGACTAGTTTTGTCTTATAAATACAGTGGTGGCATTTATTTGTCTGTATCTGGTCAGTAAGAGCAAAAAAAACGCAATACAAAAATGACGTCATGAGTTACTTATACTTAGAGAGCCATAAGTCAGTCAAAAATAAAGATATTGCTTTTAAATTTGGTTTGGGCAACGTTCATACTTGGTTCTTTAATATATCTTCCGTTTTTTGAAAATCTTCAACAACAAAAAAACTTGCGTGGAAATTCTTCCCAAAAAATCAGTGTTTTGCTTTTTTTTGGTCAAAAACCCAACATTTTGCAAATCCGAGATAGCTATTTTGAAGACAAGGTTATTTCCTTTCTTTTTATTTCTTTTATTTGTGATTTGCATTAACATTCTATTTTCTACGATTTGTCCAACATTTAACGTTTTTTCACCAAAAATGACATGACATGACGTCACTAAAACGTCATTATCTCCCAAAAATTTCACGAATTTCAATACAATTTTGGTAGTAGACGTAGAATTGATTCACCATAAGATACCGTAAGTTTCACTTCGATATCTGTCATAGTTTTCAAGTTATTGAGAAAATCCGTGAGGGGGTAAAATGTCCCCCCCCCCCCCCCCCAGCGCCGCGCGGGTTAACTGTCAAGCTGCTTTGCTTTCCGTCGGCATCATGACATCATTAAATAGGTTCACATGCGACCGTAACCCGGCATTAATCCTCTTCCCGGCCCCGCCTGGTGACGTCGATAAAACGGTCGGTATCAGCTGACCTACTGTTAGGGCGGGGGCGGGGGTGGGGCTGTATCAGCTGACCTGCCGTCGGGGCGGGGGCGGGGGCGGGGGCGGGCCGGTGAACTGGAGCGGTACACAGCCGGTGGAGCGTCGCGGCGCCGCGGGGCAGCGCGTCACGACGTCACGCCTTCAGTGGCAGCGGCGCGGCGCGGGCCGCGCGCGTCACTGCCGGCCCGGTATGCGGCGCCGTGGGAGCCGCGGCGACCAGCGGCGCACAGGAACCGTGTCAGCCGCCACGGCCGCTGACAGATGCCACCGCAGGATGCCGCCGGACCCAGCGGGACCCGCCGGGACACCGCCGGTCTGATGACAGCAGCCGCAGACAGCCGGGCGCTCACTGACGGCTGCAGACGGACACGGGTGGCTTTAAATGAACTGATACGGCCAGATTCTGCCGGAGACGGCCATAGACAGCCAGGCTGTCGGAGACTGCCAGAGACGGCCAGACACGGCCAGACACGGCCAGAGACGGCCAGCGACGGCCAGAGACGGCCAGAGACGGCCAGAGACGGCCAGAGACGGCCGGAGACGGCCAGAGACGGCCAGAGACGGCCAGAGACGGGTAGACAGCCAGAGACGGCCAGAGACGGCCAAAGACGGCCAAAGACGGCCAGAGACGGCCAGAGACGGCCAGAGACGGCCAGAGACGGCAAGAGACGGCCAGAGACGGGTAGAGACGGCCAGAGACGGCCAGAGACGGCCAGAGACGGCCAGAGACGGCCAGAGACGGCCAGAGACGGGTAGAGACGACCAGAGACGACCAGAGACGGTCTGAGATGGGCAGAGACGGCCAGAGACGGCCAGAGACGAACAGAGACGACCAGAAACGACCAGGATGGGCAGAGACGGCCAGAGACGGCCAGAGACGGCCAGAGACGGCCCGAGACGGCCAGAGACGACCAGAGACGACCAGAGACGACCAGGATGGGCAGAGACGGCCAGAGACGGCCAGAGACGGCCAGAGACGACCAGAGACGACCAGAGACGGCCAGAGACGGCCAGGATGGGCAGAGACAGCTGGAGATGATGGGAGACGGAAGGAGACTATCTGAGACTGTATGAGACGGTCAGAGACAGCTGGAGACGATCAGAGGCGGCCAAAGGCGGTCAAAGGCGGTCAAAGGCGGCCCCAACGCCGCCTGAAAGCTGGGTGTGGATGGGGAAACGGTTATTGGCCCTGGTAAACAAAACTATGGGATCGACGTGAACCGCACATATTCATGAAGAATGAAAATACACGTATAAGGAGGAGTAATGAATTTCTTGTCATGAAATGTCCCGGAAGTTCGCGCAGAAAGGTTGAACGGTTAGTGTCTTGTTCACTCCAGATAGTGTTGCAGTCTTTGAATGAGCGAGTTGTAGTTGAAGTCACCTGCCGCCACAGTGAGATGTGAGCCGAACTCAAACCGTAGAGCTAATACACCGGGGATGATTGTCTGGTAACCACTATGACGGCTGGTTCCCGGCTGGTTCCCGGATGGTTCCCGACTGGTTCCCGACTGGTTCCCGGCTGGTTCCCGGCTGGTTACCGGCTGGTTACCGGCTGGTTACCGGCTGGTTACCTCAGTAGACTGGTGGAAGTGGAGCAACGGTGGCCTACGCCTAGACATCCTGGTAACAGCAGGTCATGTTCGTTCAGCAACAGTGCCGCATTTGTTTCTGGCTTGCGCTGCGCAGTGCCCACCAGTTCAGTAACAGCAGCGCCAGCACCTTCAGTAACAGCAGCGCCAGCACCTTCAGTAACGGCGGTGCCGGCCAGCCTAGTAACGGCGGCGCCAGGCCGCAGTGCCGGCTGACTAAGTCACCGCTATCCAGCCAGCCGTGACTGGGCCGAGTCGGTAACCGAGCTGCCGCTATGCAGCCAGTCGTCCGAGCCGACCCCGTTATTTTCAGCACGCACACACGGTGCTGGAGGCACAGTGATCGCGAGCATCAAGGCAACCGTGATCTTCAGAGAGGGTGCCGAATTTCCCATTACTTAAAGGGAAATATTGGCCTTTTGGTTTATTTGTCTGCGTTATCGTATGACACATGTATGATAAGTTCAAGTTGATCGCGTCTCAATTTAAAAGTGAAATAACAAATTTTATATTTTGATAATACAATTTTGGAAATTTAAATATATTTATGTATTTCTTTATTTATTTATTTTATCGACAACATATTGACGTCCAAAAGTCAACATGGCAAAAAGTCATCACGCTAAAAGTCGAATCGTAAAAGGCGTATAGATAAAAGTCAAAAGATAAAAAGTCGGAAAGGTAAAAAGTCAACATGGCAAAAAGTCAACACGCTAAAAGTCGAATAGTAAAAGTCGTATAGATAAAAGTCGAAACATAAAAAGTCGAAAGATAAAAAGTCGAAAGATAAAAAGTCGAAAGATAAAGAGTCGAAAGATAAAAAGTCGAAAGATTAAAAGTCGAAAGATAAAAAGTCGAAAGATAAAAAGTCGAAAGGTAAAAAGTCGAAAAGGTAAAAAGTCGAAAAGGTAAAAAGTCAACTTGGCAAAAAGTAAACACGCCAAAAGTCAAATCGTAAAAAGCCGCATAGCTAAAAGTTAATCGGAAAAAAGTTTCACCTTTGTATTGTTTTTTAACTGAGACAGCCATTATCTTTGGCCGTTATTGAAACGTCGAAAATACTAAGGTCATTTTCCCAAAAACTTAACTGTTTTTAAGCAATTTAATTCCCCATTTGAAAAATGGGGTCTAGGCTAGTCCGCCGTTGATTGGCTGACAGCCACTTTTTCAGTCAATCCCACTTTGTCAGCCAATCAGCGGCGGTATATAGCTCAATAATGACGTCATCATCCCAAATTTAAAACCTTAATTTTATAAAGTTAAGTGACTTTCCGAGATAAAAAATATCCCCATCGTTTTCAGCGGCACTTACTTCATATTTTAGACTACAACCAGCGTATATTTGACAACTTTCAGAAAGGTGAAACATTCCCTTTAAGGGTATGGCAATTGCCATATTCTATTTTGTGCATAACTATTGAACAGGAGATAATACAAGTTAATTTGAATTTTCAGGCCCGCGGTAACGTTATCGTCTATCACGAGAACTTATATATACGATCAAAGTCAATGATCATATCTCAATGTATTGTTGAAGCATTGCCTAAGGAAGTAAGCTTTGAAGAGTTCAATCAACAAAGAAACGTTGACAACTTGCTTAGGGGTATGAATAGGTGCCGTTGGATGCGGCACTGCTGAGTCTGATCTTGAGTTATAATTTGAACCATATATAACATATCTACATAAATACATAAGACATGAAGTACTTATTTGTTTATCAATGTTTGAACACGTTAATAAATGGGTCACACCACAATCAACTAACCAAAGCATAAGTCGACTAATCTCAATTATTTTAAGCTGTAGGTAGGTAATAACTAATCGATATATATGTGTGTATGTATGTATGTATGTACATACGTTGTTGAGGTATAAAACGCGACTTCCGCGTTAATAGTCGGATAGTCCAAATAAAATAATTGAATGAACGGGAAGTCAAGAGACGAAAATTCAATGGGCCAAATGAACTGATTATCATCATTGACTTTTTGCCATTTCGACTTTTTACCTTTTTACTCTTATCTTTCGACTTGTATCGACGTAGAGTTTTTACTATTTTACTTGTTACCTATTTTTTTTTATCTCGACTTTTTACGTTTTTTACTTTTCATCTTTCGACTTTCAGCGACGTTGACTTTTTACCATTTCGACTTTTTATCCTTCGAATTTTTGCCATTTCGACTTTTCGTCTTTTGACTTTTAGCGACGTATACTTTATACCCCTTGACTTTCCGTCCGTGTACTTTTTATCGTTTGACTTTTAATCCTTTTGCCTTTTCGTCTGTTGACTTTTTACCCTGTTAACTTTTGTCATTTGACTTTTTATCCGTTTGACTTTTGGTCCGTCGAAATTTTTCCAGTCGACTTTTTGACAGTTGACTTTTTACCCTGTTGACTTTTCGTCAATTGACTTTTTATCCGTTTGACTTTTTCACCGTTTACTTTTTCCACGTCGACTTTTTACCCGCCGACTTTTAGGACTTTTAACTCTTTACTATTCACTAAAATGTGTCCCTTTACTTAACATCCGTTTACTTTTTGCCATTCGCCTTTTCGTCCGGCACCCGTTTACCCCCCCCCCCCCGTCAATAGCGTTCTGCAGAGTCAATGCCGGGTTAATGCTGCGATGCCGTTTTTTTAATTGACTTATTGACCCACTCGCAGGGCAATGATTTACATATACATTCATGATTCACGGCAAGAATTAAAATGTACATTTTACATGAACTCCTGAAGTGCCTTGTTTTCACGTGTACTTATAATTCGTGTATCTGCTTCTCTACTCAAGTCAGACACTTCCTGAACTTCCTGATAGCACGATCCAGCAAAACAAGTTTTTTGTTAAGTTTGGCATAACATCATAAATCCTATTGTGATGAGGAAGTGTCATGAAAAAATATACGTACCGACTATGTTGTAATCGAGGTGAAAGTCTGTGGTTTACCATGCACTGCTACTTTTGTCGCCATATTTATGTGGCGCAGTAACAGTGCAGTATGTGGCGCAGTAACACGGCAATAGGCATACATTAAGGGAATAAACAACTTGTTGGTGAAAGCAAAACTAACATTTATATAACTTTATCCCATGTTTGTCCGTCTACCAACGACCAATACTGCTTTTATCATGCTGGTTTCAAACCGACTATAGTGCTTGTCAATGACACCATAAACATTTCACTTGCAGCTTTGAGAGCTCAATTGCGAAAAGAAGCTTAAGCTGTTGTGTATTGGCATTGTAAAACAGATAATTACCAGGAAGTTTCATCATGGATAGTTGCCTAGGTGTTGAAGCGGTTTGGCAAGATAGATGAGAAAGTGTTATTGCATCAATATGTTAGAACAAAAGATAAAATGTGACTATACATGAATATGAGGTAAATGACATCTAACGTTTTCGTTATGTTTTATTACAACATTTATCTTTTCCCTCCGCAGACACTCTGTAGAGGTGTCTTAGTGAACGCCTGGGAGGGTTGACTCCAAACGTGAATGACTGCGACTGGTGTGCTCAGAACATCTGCCAGTTGAGGCAGACGTGGGCATTGTATGTAAGCTCTCTTGCTCTTTGATATAATTTGCTCCAGCGAGGACAACAACCGAGAGAGTGTTTCGGGATCATCGTTCAAACGCAGTTGCTATTGTCGACTCAGGGCATATTTTAACGTACTGACTGCGTCCCATTTCCGGACGCAGCCCCATCCGTCGGGACGCAGCCCCTTCTGATTTTGGACCACTGCGTCCCAGAGATGAAATGTGACCCTGACAGCCCCCCTCCCCTGGAGACCAGGAGGGCCCTTTTCGGCGCGCTATGCGCGCCGAAAAGGGCCAACGAGACCGCGCGAAGCGCGGTATCATTGGCACTTTACCACGCGTAGCGTGTTCTTGAGCGAGAGAGAGAGAGAGAGAGATAGAGAGAGAGAGAGAGAGAGAGAGAGAGAGAGAGAGAGAGAGAGAGAGAGAGAGAGAGAGAGAGAGAGAGAGAGAGAGAGACAGGGACAGGGACAGGGACAGGGACAGGGACAGGGACAGGGACAGGGACAGGGACAGGGACAGGGACAGGGACAGGGAC
>JAXIVJ010000851.1:72500-120000 GCA_036785665.1 Chirona hameri
CATGCAACTGACGTTCGAGCAATAGGTATTGTACAAGAATCTCTTTACCGAGGACGTGCACATAGCGAATTTGCGGCTAATTGAGTTGGCCCTGCAACATAATGCTCGATATTGTTGACGAATTTCCGAGTCATCGGCTCTGGTATATGTGTTGGAAATTCGATAGCCAAGATATGTATAATCATCAACACAATTTAGTGCATAACTACATAGTGTGATCCGAGGAAGAATATTGTTACGAAATTTCCTAGCGAGCATGACCATGCAAACGGTCTTTTTAGTATTAAACAGAATGTTATGATCTTTTGCATAATCTGCACAAATATTCAACATTTTGTTTTGCAGACCAAATGGGGTCGGAGAAAGGAGGACCATATCGTCGGCATAGTACAAGTGATTTACACTACCCTGGTAGTGACATCCAAAACCACTTTGGTCGAGAAGAGTGGATAATCCATTAGTGTACACATTAAACAAAAAGGGAGATAGAATGCCACCCTGTCTAACACCATTGGAGACAGAAAATCCTTCCGACAAGGCGTTACCCCAAAGGACATGAAATTGTTGTAACTCATACCAGGAACAAAGCAATTTCACCAAATGTGTGTCCATACCCCTATCAAGCAACTTGTCAAATAGTTTCCAGTGATTTACCCGGTCGAACGCCTTACGTGCGTCGAGGAAGCATAAGAAGACCGGACTGCTATTACGCAAATAATAATCTGTTATCCCTTTCATCGCATAGATGGCCATTTCAGTTGAGTGATTCTCTTTTAAACCAAACTGATGATGACCCGTGTGAAGATGTGCATAACAGCGGTTCAAAATGGTCCTTTCCAAAATTTTGGAGCTGACACTTGCCACGGCAATTGGCCGGTAGTTATCTTTCTCAATTAATTTACCAGTTTTGTCTTTTACAATAGGTGTCAATACAACGTTCGCAAATGAATGCGGTACACAGCAATGTTAAGCCATCATCGTGAAACATAAGGACAAATGCGTTGCACAGGAAACACCAGCAAATTTAAAGTGTTCAGCACTGAGCCGGTCGTTACCGCTAGAACGACCCGATGATAATTCAGCAATAGACTTAGCAACTTCAGGGACAAAAATACATTCAAATTCATGGCTTACTGTTGAGTATCGCTGTAGAACAAATTCTTTACATTCCGTATTTCTCACACTATTCACAATTTCTGAGAAATTATCCCTCCACATGTCAGCAATATTTCCCTCACCTGAAATGCCGTTAATCGATGGAGCGAGAGGCGGGCTACTATTCAGCTTTTTCACTTCTTTCCAGGATGCAGCCATTCTGCAAGGATTTTTAACAAGTTTGTCCGCCAGAGACTTAGCCCTCAATTCCTTTTCATGGCGCAAGCAATAGCGTAATGCATATTTAAACCGTGACCGCGCTAAGCGTAGTTGACGATAAATATATCCATCCCGGGGTTTGCCCACTAGTGCCCATAATGCATAAATATCACAAAGAAGAATATGACTGTCCTGAACAAATTCATTCCAGCCAGAAATATTCCGTCTTGTTTTGCAACCTAAATTTGTCGATATTGTCGCCTCAGAGGCTCTTCTTAGGCATGTAATTACGTGTTCGTAATATGCATTAATAGCACTACAGTGATCATGTCTGGAGCAAGCGCCACAGTGCATCAATTCATACGGTACATCAATTTGGTCCAAACTATCTTCTACAGCAGAGGCGTAAACCTGGAGGTCGTCTGGTCCCAATGAAGCCCAGTCGACGACCCACCTCTCATCCATTCCTGCACCAGAAATATCAGAATTGAGATCACAACCCTGAATTTCAATTTGGATGAATACGGGAAAATGATCAGAACTTAAAATAGCGTGATCAATGCCAATACCACTGATAACTTCAAGGAAGCCTTTAGTACAGACGATATGGTCGAGCCATGACTCCGTGCCATGTCCGTCATTAACATGTGTCGTGGAAATACCAGAGAGATGCATGACATCCGCAATGGATAACTGGGAATCATTACAAAATGACTCAAGCTCTTTACCAAACTCAGTCGCTTTCACATATGTCCGCGTTAAAGTCACCCAGCACACACACATACGGCAAGTCGTCAATTATGGTTTTTAGTTTGGCCAAGTAATATACATATCTGTCAAAATTCAGGTGTGTACTATAGGGCAAGTATACTCTAATAAGAATAATTTTAGTGCCACCTAGGTTGCATTCTAAGCCTACAATGCGATCATCGTCATAAGTCATGGGCTTAACGCGAGAAGCAAGAGCATTACGCCACAGCACGGCAACTCCACCGAACGGTCTTCCCCTCATCAGACCGGCCGACGGATCAATCGACGAAAGGCCGAAAGATATAAAATCATTGTGAATATTATTTAGTGAAGCAAGATCAGAAGGGAAAAACCAGTGTTCCTGCAAGAAAACTATATCTGAGCTTTCACACAACTTGTGAATTCCGCCAGCATTACGCTTAGACGACTGGCAGTTGTACGTACTGATTTGGGGCATGATGAATATAAGAATAAACATTCGAGTTACAAGAAGCGAATCAATCATGCGTTTCTGCCCGACTCACACGTAGGCCTCCAACGGCGGACCCCACAGTCCGACGTTTCTGGAAGAAGCGCCGGACGACCAGTCCTTGAGCCCATAGCTGTGGGTCAAGCATGTTCACCTTTGCAGACAGGTTGATGACGTCTAGGCGGTACGACTCATAGCTGTCGAAACGGGTCGGCAGCTTCTCCGCCGTCACATCATCCGCACCAGATTGCTCGAGAAGGTAGGAGTTGACAGCGTCCTCGCCAGTACCCGGCGGGAGCCGCGACATGAACATGGAGAACCGCTTGACAGTCGCCACAGCCTTGATGGATCCAGACTTCTTAGCTCCAATTACAGCGGAAGACTTAACAGTCTGCGGTGGCTTCACACTAGCAGCACTGCCCGGAACAACAGCTGCACCAAGTGCAGTGGCACTCGACGCGGCAGCAGGTGGTCTGGGGGCCGGCGGATTACCCCTCTTCGCATGGTTAGCTATGGACCACTCAACATCACAAGGATGGGAGGACGCATCCTGAACAACATCAGCGTACGTCATCGTTTTCGGCAGACTAGAAGTTTGCACAGAATGCCCATATGGATTACCCTGAGAACCGTTGTCAAATGAGGACCTGCTGACCACAGCCTCTTCAACTTTCTTGAATGTTTAGAGAGTTTAGAGCACTTCAGAGGCCCTTTTTGGCCACCAGGGCCCTCCCTGAAAGACCAGAGGGCTCCTCGGACGTTCAAAAGAGCCCTGTGCATGTCAAAGGGGCTCCTGGCCAGACCGAAAGGGCCCCTGAGTGGGTCAGAGGGCCCCTGAACACGTCGAATGACCCCTAGCCAGCACAGTGGGGGCCTTGGACAGGTCGAGAGGCACCTGAGCATGTCGGCAGGGCGACAAAGCGGCCAGCGCAGTCCTTTTCCAGGTCATAAGGGCACCTGAGCAGGATGGAGGGCCCCTGGACAGACCAGAGGGTCCCTGGGAAGTTCAGGGCCCCTGTGCAGGTCAGAGGGGCCCCTGACCAGACAGAAAGGGCCCCTAGGTGGGTCAGAATGGCCCCTGAACATACCGAATGGGCCCCTAGTCAGCACGGAGGGGCCGGAGGGCAGGTCGGAGGGCCCTCGGAGCATGTTGCAAGGCGACCAAGCAGCCAGCGCAGTCCCTTACCAGGTCGGAAGGGCCCCTTAGAAGGCTGGAGGGCCCCTGGAGAGACCAGAGGGCTCCTGGAAAGTTCAAAGGGCCCCTGTGCAGATCGGAGGGGCCCTGACCAGACCGAAAGGACCCCTGGGTAGGTAAGAAGGGCCCCTGAACATGCTGAATTGGTCCCTAGCAGCCCCAGGGCAGGTCGGAGGGGCCCTTGAGCATGTCGGCAGGGTGACAAAGCAGCCAGTGCAGTCCCTGGCCAGGTCGGAAAGACCTCTGAACAGGCCAAATGGGCCCCTTGACACACAAAAGGGGCTTCTTGGAAGGTCAGAGGAGTCCCTGGTCAGCCCGGAAGGGCCAAAAGCACGTAGAGATCCCAGATGCAGATTAAATACAAAGAGGACTTCCTCCACAATACAAATATTAAAAGCGGAGCTTTCGGGTATATTGTAACACCCTTCGTCAGGGTGTTACAATATACCCAAAAGCTACGTTTTTTTTTGTCCTGGGAAAGTAAGCCCTCTTTGTATTTTATATATGTATCACCCACTCCACATCATGCCTTTTCGCTTCGCGGATCCCAGATGAGTCCCTGAACAGGTCGGAAGGGCGTTGAAAAGGTCGGAGGGGCCCCTAGACGATCTGAAGGGACCCTGGGCCTTTCAACAGTAAGAATGCAGTTGTCCAGGGAATAAAACTCAAAATTTTCGCGTCGCTCCGCGGCGCAATTTAAATACAAATTAAATTATATGCGGGTTAGAAAACACAAATCGGCCCGTTTCTCGGCGCATTTATGTGTTATGTTGCTACTTTCCTATATAATTGGGCAAAGTAGTTCACTTTAGCACTTTTTTTTACCGCACTTTTAAACGCACAATATAGCATTTTTAGAGGTCCACACCATACGCAATGCGACGCATTGATGAGAAAGCATATCCAGGGCATAAGACTCCAAATTTTTGCGCCACTCCGCGGCGCAATTTGTTTAAGAGTTCCAGGCCTTGATCTGAAAAAATATTCCAAGTTGATATAGCTGATTCCAAATTGGTGTCGCTGGTTCCAAACTTGATGACAGTTTGCTAACTCCAGCTCCTAAAAGATGGTATGGCCCATGCCATACCTGTCATACTGCATTTTTCATCCTTGGAACGTGCCTTTTCATCCGTTTTGTTTGGCCTTTTCGACGCTTAGGAAGGGAGGCCCTTTCAACGCTCGGGAAGGGGCCCTTTCGAGCCCCCCCCCCCCCACTGGACGAAATCCTGGCTACGTGCCTGGACCCTGATAACTAAAAGCAACAAGCATAGTTTGAAAACCGATGTGCCACTGTCTTGCCGCTATACTGTCCCGAAATCGTCTTGTCCTGGTCCTGCGTCATGTGCCCTGCCCTGTGCCCTGCCCTGTGCCCTGCCCTGTGCCCTGCCCTGTGCCCTGCCCTGTGCCCTGCCCGATGTCCTGCCCGGCGCCCTGCCCGGCGCCCTGCCCGGTGCCCTGCATCCTGTCTTGTCCTGTCTTGTGTGCTGCCCGCTGCCCTGTGCCCTTCCGGTACCCTGAGGGTCTTGCTTTTTGGTACCCTGAAGGCCCTCTCAGACCAGCATTGGACCCTCCGAGGTCTGACAAAGGCTCTCTCAGACTAGCATAAGACTCTTGTGCATGTGCGTGTCCTTAAAGAAATGAGGGCACACACACACACACACACACACACACACACACACACACACACACACACACACACACACACACACACACACACACACACACACGCACGCACGCACGCACGCACGCACGCACGCACGCACGCACGCACACACCCGCACGCACGCACGCACGCACGCACGCACGCACGCACGCACCGCACGCACGCACGCACGCACGCACGCACGCACGCACGCACACACGCACACACGCACACACGCACACACGCACACACACACACACACACACACACACACACACACACACACACACACACACACACACACACACACACACACACACACACACACACACACACACACACACACACACACACACACACACACACACACACACACACACACACACACACACACAACATTTACGCTACAAATTTAGGGAATTAGAAGACGTCTGTGTATGTGTGTGTGTCCTCATTTCTTTAGCCACACGCACAGCACAGACGGCAGCACCGATGAAGGTGAAATATGCACACACGAGAGCTTCAAGCTTTGCGACAATCCACGAAAAAAATCAAGTCGCTCCGATGCCGGTGTCGGTCACAGCACGCGACAGAGGGGGGGGGGGCATGTTTTCCTTCTCTCGCAATGATAAATCCAATCCAAATAGCCGGCGCTTGAAAAGCTTTTAGCATTAGCTCGATGCTATTGGTTCTAGGGACCTCAGCTGAGCGGGGCCGCTAAATAAATAAAACGCTGTAATACCTGTTATGGTCGGCGTAATTCCGGTCGGCAAAGCTTGCCGCCAAATATCATATTATTATATATATTATCGAAGAACATCCTGCGCTTGAAACGCACTCCCGTTTGACGGATCACAGGTTGATAAATGCAATTTTCCAACGATTCAGTGTAACCCCAAATAAGTTAACGGCACCACCGACGCCAACGGTGTCGCCTCTTCGCGCAGCGAAGCAAGCGGGGACCACTTGTCTTAATTCACTAATTTTGTAGGCGTACGTGTGTGCATGTGTGTGTGTCCTCATTTATTTAGCCACACGCACAGCACAGACGGCAGCACCGATGACGGCGAAATTTGCACACACGACAGTTTCAAACTTTGGGACGATCTACTGCAAAAAAACAAGTCGGTCCGATGTCTGTGTCGGTCACAGCAAGCGCCAGGAGGGGGCACATTTTTCCATTGGTTTAACATGCTGACAAAACCCGTGCGAAATGTGTGTTAAATACGGGAAGGAAAAAACCGGAAAGATGGATGCTATCCCAGGTCGATATCTCGATAATTTAGAGTCCAATCGGCAAGGGATAAACACAGGCGTTTAGAGAAATGAACCGGCTGGCGAATGCAATGTGAGTCGGCGATCAGCGGGAGGCACGTGCAAAGTAAATAGGGAAATAATTGAAATATCATGGTTTTACAACGTTGTACACGTTTAACGTCAGAACTCGGAATCTAACGCATTTAAAGCGATGAAACATATGCAATTGTGTAGACAAATGTACCGGCTTTATAATGTATGTAAGGCTGAAACTTATCGATCAGTATTTATGCCTTTAAATCGACTTGGGATATTAAATTGGATAATTTTTTCCTGATTACAGCGCCATGCCGCCAAATCCTGAGGGTGTTGAACGATATAAGTTATACAGCTGTGAAGCACAGTCATTTCTGACCAATATCTACCCACAATTTACGTGTATTTACAAACAAGGAAGTTATAAGGAAAGTTTTAATAAAACGCTGTAATACCTATTTTGGTCGGCGTAATTTGGGTTGGTAAAGCTTGCAATAGCCACCGAATATTGGTTCCGAAGTAACTATTCTCGAAGAACATACTGCGCTTGAAACGCACTCCCGTTTGACGGATCACATGTTGATAAATGCAGTTTTCGAACGATTTAGTGTAACCCCAAATAAGTTACTTAACTTTTGACTTTATTTCATTAAAAAATTTCCTCTAAAGAATGCATGTTTTCGTCATCACCAGAAACGGCACAACCGACGCCAACGACGTCACCTCTTCGGACAGCGAAGCAAGCGGGAATCGCTTGTGATCCTCTATCTCATTTGGAGGTATGTAGGATATGACCCTCTACCAATACAAATAACATCAAACGAAATGCTAGTTATTTACGAAAAACCTAGGGATGGCATCGCCCCTTTCCTGCACTAGCGAGGGTTAAGGCCTATTCTAGCGGCTTTTAGAGGATCATTACCATCTGTCGAAGTCGTCTATCGAAATAAGATTCGGAAGATGGATTCCATGGGACGATCGAGAAAAAAAAAACATTTCCTGATTACCAAAAAAATCGAAGTATTTTTAATAGGAAAGCTGGTTTAAGATGAGTTCGGTATTAGTGCACAAGAAAGCGAATTCCGATGACCTCTGATTGGAATTTTAACGGAATGTGTTGGTTTTGAGTTTTGACCCCCAAGCAACTTGTCTGTTGTTCTGCACCTGTGCGCACAGTGCCCTTTTCAGCCTACCTAGACACCCTTTCCGACAACAGGGTCTGCCCTTTTCTCATTTTGGGACGCAGTGGAAAATTCTTCGGAACCAATATTCGGTGGCTATTGCAAGCTTTACCAACCCAAATTACGCCGACCAAAATAGGTATTACAGTGTTTTATTAAAACTTTCTTTATAACTTCCTTGTTTGTAAATACACGTAAATTGTGGGTAGATATTGGTCAGAAATGACTGTGCTTCACAGCTGTATAACTTATATCGTTCAACACCCTCAGGATTTGGCGGCATGGCGCTGTAATCAGGAAAAAATTATCCAATTTAATATCCCAAGTCGATTTAAAGGCATAAATACTGATCAATAAGTTTCAGCTTTACATACATTATAAAGCCGGTACATTTGTCTACACAATTGCATATGTTTCATCGCTTTAAATGCGTTAGGTTCCGAGTTCTGACATTAAACGTGTACAACGTTGTAAAACCATGATATTTAAATAATGATTTGCTCATACGACATGCGAATGCACTTTGCCGTGAGTTCCAGTCTTGTGACAATGACGCCAACGCCAGGTCCCGTTAACAGGAGGGGCTGAGACGGCAGAACCCCCCCCCCCCTGATGACCAGACGCTGACGTCAGCTCATCTGGTGCCACCCTGTCATACATGGTATTAGTCATCGACTCATTGTCAATGATCATTGGTCAAAAAGACGGAAGGGAAGTCATATTCATGATGATCATACAGGATGGTGAATAGTCATGTCATGAACCGTCATATACTGTTCCCAAACCCAAAGATTGTATAATTGTCAAACGACGAAGCGATTTTTCACCACATAATGAAGTTCTCGATAAACCGCTCTTCTAGAAGTCTACATCACGGATACCTCGATAAACCGCTCTTCTAGGAGCTCTCAAAAGGATTGCACACATCTATTTCCCAACCCGCCAGCAGAAGCGCGCACTGCGCAGTTTCCGCTATATGCGTCATACTCCCCCCCCCCCCCCCTTCGGCCCCGGAGCGGCGGAACTGGAAGTCAAGCGGTGGAACTGGAAGTTAAATCTGTTTACCGACCCGCCCAGTCGGCGCGCCCGACGGCGGGCCAGCTATGGGTCGATTTAGCAGCCCGCCGGGCCGGTCGCGCCGCGTGGCTAACGTGTCTCTCTCGGCAGGTAAGCCGCGTGGCTAACGTGTCTCTCTCGGCAGGTAAGCCGCGTGGCTAACGTGTCTCTCTCGGCAGGTAAGCCACGTGTCACGGTGTATTTAGTATTCAGTTTATTTAAGGATTAGATATTTAGTCTAGTATTAGGTGCACTCATAGCTGATTTGTGTCACTAGCTTTACTTAGATCTAGTTAAGGTTTAGAAGAAGAAAAAACAAACAAAACAAAACAAAAAAAAGTTAAGTTAAGTTAGTAAAGTATTGAAAAGTGCATAGTACCTAAGTTATATACCTAAGTTACTAGTGTATTCAAATGAGCATGACTAGGATGCAGGCGAAGGTAGCAGAGCTAGAGGCCCTCCAGGCTAGGGTAGCGGAGCTTGAGGCGCAGTTAAGTAAGTGTAGGTGTAGAGATGAGCCGCAGGAGGGTGTAGCTCCTGACCAAGGAACGTATGCGCAGATCGTGGTTAGAGGGTCAGAAAAGGAGCCTACAGGATCAGGGACCAGTGGTAGTTCTGATAGGGGCATAAGGGAGGAGGATAAGGCAAAGGTGGATAGTGCGGCTGGGGTTTGGAAGTGTGTTGGAGGGTCACGTTTCTGGAGACTCAACATTGTGGAAAGTAATGCTAGGGCCACAGACAGTAAGGATGAGGAGGGGTGCTGGGTAATGGAGGGTGGTAGCAGAATCTGGAGGAGGAAGAGGGAAGGGGATCAGGAGGGATGGACAAAAGTTCAGGGTAGAGTCAGGCAGTACAGCCCCAGGGAACATCCGCAGGTTACAATATCAAATAGGTTCAGTGCGTTAGAGTCAGCAGCTGAAAGTGACAGGGAAGAGGTTCAGCATTTAGTGGTTGGGGACTCAAGGGTAAGGCCCTTAAGGCGAACATTCTGTGGGAAGAGGGACAGATGTATAGTCAAACCAGGGGCAAGAGTAGCTGATATGGGCCCTGTCATTGAGGCAGAACTTGGTAGGAGTAGCCCGGAGACAGTTATACTGCAGGTGGGGGTGAACGACATAGGACCTAGGCAGAGTGTGAGAATAGTAGCGGAGTACCGGAGCCTGCTGCAGAGGTTGAAGGAGTCCAGGAAACCAGTAATTGTGACTGGCATCCTCCCTCGCTGTGGAGCCAGTGAGGAGTGGTACTCGAGAGCTCTGTCTGTGAACAGCTCAGTTCAGAACTTATGTTCAGCTATGGGGCTTAGTTATGTAGACTTATGGGATCAGTTCTATGAGTGGCGTAGGTACTATATGAAGGATGGGCTTCACTTATCGGATGAGGGGGCAAGGGCTTTGGGAGATGCCTACAGAAGTGTCATTCAGGGAAACTAGGTAGGAGGGGGGGGGGGGGGGGGGGGGTTCGGGGACGCTAGTACTAGGGCATCAGGAAGTAAGCATTGGTAGAAGTTCATGTCAGAATAGGACAGTAGATCATAATTCCCTCAGAATTAGTAGAGTCAGCTCAAAGTATAAGATCACATGTGTGTTGCTGAATGCCCAAAGTATTAGGTCTAAATTTGATGAGTTTGAGTGTTATGTTGCCCTTGAAAAGCCTGATATCATTTGTGTAACCGAGACATGGGTTAGTGAGGGGTATAATAGGGATAGGCTACAGGATTTCGAGTTACAAGGGTATAACATGTTCTCATACTGCAGAGAATCACGGCAGGGGGGGCGGAGTGTTTGTATATGTAAATAGCTTGTACTGCACTACTAGAGTTGATGATTCTAGTAAAGTAAAAGAAGTAGAATCAATCTGGCTTGACATTAAAATTGGTACAGGAAACAGAGGAAGGTTGAGGATAGGTGCATTTTACAGACCAGGGAATCTTCCAAGGAACTCCCAAGCTGAAACAGACCAAGATATTTGTGAGGAAATACGTAGGAACTTTCGGGCTCAGTGTCTTATTATGGGAGATTTTAACTTAAGAGGATACGAAAGTATAGCAGAGGAAACAAATGAGTGTAGGTTGTATAGGCAAATCTTTGAAGAGGAGCTTTTCATGCATCAGTTTGTAAATGAGCCAACCAGACATTGCTCCATTCTAGACCTTGTATTCTCAGACAACAGTGATCTAGTTAGTGACATAAGTATTTGTGAAGGTCTAGGAACCAGTGATCACAATATGGTTAAATTCAATATCTCATCAGAAATGAGGCCCAAAGATAATCTTATTATGGTTCCAAACTTCAGCCGGGCTGATTTTGATGGTATTAGAAATGACCTCGCACAGATAAAATGGAACGTTGAGTTGGCAGGTTTAGATGCATGTGAGGCCTGGAATGTTTTCAAAGCTAGATTAAGCCAAATTCAGAATCGGCATATACCCCTCAGGCACAAACGTAACAGAACAAAGGGCAAACCAGTTTGGCTTACCCCAGAAGTAAGGAGTGCTATACAAGCTAAAAGAAGTGCATTTGGCATTTTGAAGGGATCTTCACTAGATATAAATCAGAAGGCCTACCAGAATGCAAGAAATTCAGTTAAGAAAAAGGTCAGAGCAGCTAAAAGGGCAAGGGAACTTGATTTATCTGCATTACAATGTTCTTGGGCAAGGGAACATTGTAATGCAGATAGTAAGAAGTTCTTCAGTTTTTATAAGTTCAGTACAGTTTCCAAAAATATAGGTCCATTTAAGGTAGATGATGTGTTAGTTAGCAAGGACAGTGAAATGGTTGAAGTGCTTAATGATCAGTTTCAATCTGTCTTTACTATCGAGGACCAGAGTAGTATTGCAGCACTTCAGCCTGAGCCAGAGACAGAGGAGACTATAGGAGAGCTAGGTGGCATAAGTAGTGAACTTGTTCTAGAATATCTAAAGAAAGTAAGGCCTAACAAGGCAGAAGGACCTGATGAAATCCATGCTAGACTTTTAAGAGAATCTGAAAGGGAGTTGTCGGTTCCATTAGCCATAATATTTTCTAAATCACTCGCAGATAGTAAAATTCCACTTGATTGGAAAAGAGCAAATGTTGTTCCTATTCATAAAAAGGGAGATAGAAGTAAAGAGGGAAACTATAGACCGGTTAGTCTGACCTCATTACTCTGCAAGGTGCTTGAATCAATCATCAAAGATAAGATTGTTGAATTCTTGGAGCAAAATGAACTCATCAAGGATACACAGCATGGCTTTAGGAAGGGCCGTTCTTGTTTAACTAATCTTCTGGAGTTTTTGGATGTTGCAACAGATAGCTTTGATCAGGGTAAACAGCTAGATGTAGCTTTTCTTGATTTCAGTAAAGCATTTGACAAAGTCCCCCATACAAGACTGGGGTTGCAACTTAAAATTCATGGGATCAGGGGCAAGATTCTGGATTGGATAGAAACGTGGCTTTCAGGACGCCAGCAAAGGGTTATATTGAATGGGTGCCAATCACAATGGAAGGAGGTTCTCAGTGGGGTTCCACAGGGCTCAGTCCTGGGCCCATTGCTTTTTATAATATTTGTGAATGCAATTGAGAACAGCAAAGTCTTGAAATTTGCAGACGATCTAAAAGTTGTCAGGATTATTAGAGGAAAACATGATCAGGATGTTTTTCAATCAGATCTGGACAAGCTAGTTGAGTGGTCTGAAGCATGGCAGATGAAATTCAATTTGAGTAAATGTAAGATTATGCACGCTGGACGGGTTAGCAGTAAACATAGGTATGAAATGGGTGGGCAGAAAATGGAGCAGATTGAAAAGGAAAGAGATTTAGGTGTCGTGGTAAACAATAGACTATCAGCGTCAGACCAGGTTGTAGAAGCTAGGAAAAAGGCACTTAGAATGCTAGGGGCCATTAACAGAAATGTTTCCTACAAGAGTGAAAAGGTAATAACAAAACTGTATTGTGCATACGTTAGACCACATTTGGAGTATTGTGTACAAGCCTGGTCTCCAACATATGAGAAAGATTGCTGGTTGTTAGAAAGAGTTCAAAAAAGGGCAACAAAAATGGTGAATTGTCTTGGTAGTTTACCTTATGAAGATAGATTAAAGAAATTGGGCATGTTTTCACTTAGATATAGAAGGCTAAGAGGAGATCTAATTGAAGTCTTCAAATTTGTAAATAGTCAGCATTCTGGATATTTAAAGGGTATGTTTGAGTTCAATAGGGAAAATCGAGGTAGAGGTCATCAGCATAAACTCATTATGAAACAAAGTAGGACTAGGCTACGACAGTCATTTTTCAGTAGAAGGGTTGTAGGACATTGGAATATGCTACCAGGGGATGTCGCTGATGCAGTGACAATTGCTTCCTTCAAAATTAGATTAGATAAATACTTTACAGAAAAGGGATTAGTTCATAAATGCTCGTGGGATTAGCCTTCTTTTATGCAGGTAGAGTAAGGTGATTTGAAGGGGCGAGACTGGTGGAGGGGGGGGGGGTGGGGTGGGGTGCAACCTCGGATGGGCCCAAGAGGCTCTTTGTTGCACTTTTCTTTTATGTCTTTATGTCTTTATGTCTCTCTCGGCAGGTAAGCCGCGCCGCCTGGCTCACGTGTCTCTCTCGGCAGGTAAGCCGTGGCTAACGTGTCTCTCTCGGCAGGTAAGCCGCGTGGCTCACGTGTCTCTCTCGGCAGGTAAGCCGCGTTGCTCACGTGTCTCTCTCGGCAGGTAAGCCGTGGCTCACGTGTCTCTCTCGGCAGGTAAGCCGCGTGGCTAACGTGTCTCTCTCGGCAGGTAAGCCGCGTGGCTCACGTGTTTCTCTCGGCAGGTAAGCCGTGGCTAACGTGTCTCTCTGGGCAGGTAAGCCGTAGCTCACGTGTCTCTCTCGGCAGGTAAGCCGAGTGGCTAACGTGTCTCTGCCGGCAGGTAAGCCGCGTGGCTCACGTGTCTCTCTCGGCAGGTAAGCCGTGGCTAACGTGTCTCTCTCGGCAGGTAAGCCGTAGCTCACGTGTCTCTCTCGGCAGGTAAGCCGCGTGGCTAACGTGTCTCTGCCGGCAGGTAAGCCGCGTGGCTAACGTGTCTCTCTCGGCAGGTAAGCCGCGCCACGTGGCTCAGGTGTCTCTATCGGCAGGTAAGTCGCGCCGCGTGGCTCACGTGTCTCTCTCGGCAGGTAACCCGCGCCACCTGGCTCACGTGTCTCTCTCGGTAGGTAAGCCGCGCCATGTGGCTCAGGTGTCTCTATCGGCAGGTAAGTTGCGCCGCGTGGCTCACGTGTCTCTCTCGGCAGGTAAGTCGTGGCTCACGTGTCTCTCTCGGCAGGTAAGCCGCGTGGCTAACGTGTCTCTGCCGGCAGGTAAGCCTGCCAACAATCTGCCTGGCCGGCAGGCCAGGCAGATTGTTCTGCCCGTCCACGTCACACGACTCAGCCACAGATCATAGAACTCAGCCGACCAGGCTCGTCGTCGTCGGCGGCGGCGGCGGCGGCGGCGGCGGGAGCGGCGGGAGCGGCGGCGGCAGCGGGAGCGGGAGCGGGAGCGGGAGCGGGAGCGGGAGCGGGAGCGGGAGCGGGAGCGGGAGCGGGAGCGGGAGCGGCGGCGGCAGCGGCAGCGGCAGCGGCAGCGGCAGCGGCAGCGGCGGCGGCGGCGGCAGCGGGAGTGGCGGCGGCGGCAGCAGCGGCGGAGCGGTCACTGAACTCGACGGGGCGGGGCCGGGGCGAGGTCGGTCCGACACGCCGTAACGTGCAGGAAGTGGCAGAGAATCGGCACGGCAATCTTAAACGTCCGGACACGATCTGCTAGTGAGGGTGCGGAAACAGCCACATGATGTCAGTGTCGGTTTTGTGTCATGGAAGAACGTTGTAGCCAGACTTGTGCCTGGATCCCGAAGTTGGATCTTGGATCCCAGTGGATCCCTCGGCATAAAATGCATGAATATCTTGGATCCCAGTGGATCCCTCTGCGTAAAATGCATAACAATCTGGGATCCTCGTGGATCCCTGGGCGTAAATTGTAGATCCCACGGCATAAAATATATCACGATCCACTGGCGGATCCAGGGGGGGGGCAAATTAGCCCCCCAAAATCCGCTGAAACTGGCGATGAAAAATGAGTGCATACTGCCTGTGAAAGAATAACTTCTTGCGAAAGAAATAATTTGTGTTTTGCCTTATTCGTGTTGCCTCTATTTTGTAGCATTTTGGTAGCAGTAGGGATAGGAAAAGTGGCGCGTCTTACGCTATTTTGAGTGATTCACAACCAACGTAAGTTATAATTTTACACGCAGCGTCACGCAGTCTTTGGTCTCCTGCTGCCTGCTGGGTGGCAGAGGAGCGTGTGAGTGAATTTCCTTATATAGGTACCTATGTTGTGTGGAATACGTCTACTAGTATTTTAAGTAGGGTAATTAGGTTCAGTTAAAAAATCCTAATGTTCTTCTTTTTGTTGCTGGGCATTCCACGACAAATCGACAAAAACAAAGTGCAAAATGACACCCTCATGTCACCGATTTTGACCAAAATTGGTATATGGGGTAACCTGGGGCGCTAAAGCGAGCTGTGAAAGTTGTATTGCAATGCAAGCAGTGGTTCTGGAGATATTGCCTCGGGCATTTTATAAGGTCACGGTGCATGTCAATCTTTGTCAGCCCATATGGCGGGAAATTTATGGAGCAATATATATTTATTATATGTCATTAGAATGTCAATGAGTTGTTTTATAACACGGTGATATTGATTTTTCATTTTCGAAAATTTCCAAATTTAGTATGTTTTCGAAATTTTACAACTTTTTTTGGATACCTTTTCTCAAACATGTTTCTAATTCTTCGCTATGCTATTCTTACGTGTAAGGACGTGTCAATTGAGTGCACAAATAATATTGCGAGATATTTGCCTCCAAATATCTCAAATTTTGTCATTTTACATGCTATTTTATATAAAAATATGCTATTCGCTAATAACTTTTGCCTGAATAAAATAATAATGGTACAGTAAACGTCATTTTGCTGTTCTTATCAAGACGAGTTGAATGCTCTGCAGCATGACCTCTTTCTGACAATTGATGACCTTGACCTTAAATTTCAAAGTTTTCGTCAAGACGCGTTGAATGATATTCAGTATGATCTCTTTCTAATATTTGGTGCCAATCACCTAAGGTCAATGATAAGGTTCAATTCAAGGTTAGGTTTCCAATTATGGCCTATGTGGCGATGTTATATATCTTAAAACTTGTCTTGTTGCGAGTAATTCGATTTTGCTTAAATAACACCTGATCGTCAATAGCAACTTTTTAATTCATTTTAATTTGAATGTCGAATAGCAACTTCATAACTTCCTTCTCGGTGTAAAGAAAGCCCGAAAATGTTTCAGTTTGCTTCATAATCATCAATGATCGCGCAATTATTTTAATACAAATTAATTCCTATCTTCAAGACAAGTTCAAAGATAAATAACATCGCCGTGTAGGACAAATTTGGAAAGGTGACCCTGCGCCGTGACATTGACCCTAAGCCAAGGTCATCAAATGTCAGAAAGAGGTCATGCTGCAGAGCATTCAACGCGTCTTGATGATAACAACAAAATGACGTTTACCGGCCCTTCTGGCTTTATTTAGTCAAGTTATTAGCGAATAACTTATTTGTATATAAAATAGCATGTAAAATTACAAAATTTGAGATATTTGGAGGCATATATCCATCAATTTTATTTTCGCACTTAATTGACACGTCCTTCGGTATCGGTATCATGGGCGGTATCATGGGCGGTATCATGGGCGGTATCATGGGCTCTTTACCACGCGAAGCGTGGTCTTTAGAGAGTTTAGAGCACTTCAGAGGCCCTTTAGGGCCACCAGGGCCCTCTCTGAAAGACCAGAGGGCCCCTTGGACGTTCAAAAGAGCCCTGTGCATGTGAGAGAGGCCTCTGGCCAGACCGAAAAGGCCCCTAAGCAGGTCAGAGGGCCCCCTGAACACGTCGAATGGGTCCATAGCCAGCACAGAGGGCCCCTGAGCATGTCGGCAGGGCGACCAAGCGGCCGGCGCAGTCCCTTGTCAGGTCATAAGGGCCCCTGAGCAGATTAGAGGGACCCTGGACAGCCCAGAGGGCCCTGGGAAGTTCAAAGGGCCCCAGTGCAGGCCAGAGGGCCCTGCACAGACCGAAAGGGCCCCTAGGTGGGTCAGAAGGGCTCCTGAACATGCCGAATGAGCCCATAGTCAGCACGGAGGGGCCCCAGGGCAGGTCGGAGGGCCATCGGAGCATGTCGCAAGGCGACAAAGCAGCCAGCGCAGTCCCTTACCAAGTCGAAAGGGCCCCTTAGAAGGCTGGAGGGCCCCTGGAGAGACCAGAGGGTTACTGGAAAGTTCAAAGGGCCCCTGTGAAGATCGGACGGGCCCCTGACCAGACCGAAAGGACCCCTGGGTGGGTAAGAAGGGCCCCTGAACATGCCGAATTGGCCCCTAGCTAGCACGGAGGGGCCCATGAGCAGTTCGGAGGGCCCCTCGAGCATGTCGGCAGGGCGACAAAGCAGCCAGCGCAATCCGACCAGCCGAGTCGCTGGGCAGATCGGAGGGGCTCCTGGGCAAGTCAGAGGGGCCTCTGGCTAGACCGAAAGGGTCTCTGGGCCGGTCGGAAGGACCCTTAAACATGCCGCATGAGTTCCTAGCCACACTGGAGGGCCCCTGGGCAAATCGGAGAGGCCCCTGACCCCTGAGCATGTCGGCAGGGCGACAAAGCAGCCAGTGCAGTCCCTGGCCAGGTCAGAAGGACCTCTAAACAGGCCGAACGGGTCCCTTGACACACATGAGGGGCTTCCCGGAAGGTCAGAGGAGTCCCTGGTCAGACATGAAGGGCCAAAATCACGTAAAGATCCCAGAAGAAGATTAAATACAAAGAGGACTTACTCCACAACAAATATTAAAAGCGGAGCTTTCTGGCATATTGTAACACCCTTTGTCAGGGTGTTACAATATACCCGAAAGCCTTTGTATTTAACCCGCCATTGACTGTGGGGGGGGGGCGTTTAACGCCCCCCCCCCCTCATGAATTTTCGTGATAGCTCGAAAACCAATAGAGCTATCAACGTGAAACTTCGGGTACCTTTTGCTAAATCACGTTTACGTCATCTGTCAAAAATAAAGCAATTTTGTCGAAAAATGTCGAGTTATAGCCAATTTAGTGACGTAACTACACACGATGTTTACACCAAAATCAGCTAAAATTTAACAGATCGTACAAATGTCATATTTTGAGTAAAATGCAATCCAAAACGTCAAAGGATAGAAAATGGCAAGGGCTACAAGATGGCTATCTCGTGTTTGTGAATTTGTTAGTTTTTTACCCCAAAAACTCAAACGTTTTTTTGGGAAAAATTCCCACAAAATCAAAATTTGAAGAAGAAAAAAATTGACAAAAGATATGTCAGAGAACCATATGTAGGCAACTACCATACCAAATTTCAAACTGATATCTCCATTTCTGACTGACATGACATCTTAAGTATGGGTAACTCATGGCGTCATATTTTGAAATTGCGTTTATTTGCTTTTATTGACCAGATACAGACAAATAAATGCCAGCACTGTATTTCTGAGACACAACTGGTCAAGAAACATTCCTTTTTTAGTTAGATTTATCAGTTGCAAAGTTTGACCTTCGGTGACCTGAATTTGACCTGAACTTGACAATAACTTCACGTAAATGAATTCAGTTGGTAAAATGACTATCACTATCGAATTATACGTGGCAAATAACCCATAAAACATGTGTTGCATGACTTTCGTAGATATTTTGCGCATAGTGACCTTGTGTAACCTGACCCTGACCTTGACCTTTACCAATAATCTCACTTTAGCTCATGCGGGATGTGTATCATACCTCTGGCAGCACTTTGGGTGATCATGGTCGTAATCAAAGGACTTGTATGGAAAGTATGGCCCATAAACTCAAATACGTCGACTTTGACATTTGACTTGACCATGACCTGACATTTGACCTCACTTTGAATTTTTTGAGTATGATTTAGATTCGTCTCATTGAGAGCTTTCCATTGCCGCCTTGCGCGTTTCGCTGCAATTATTTGTTCGGAAGATAACCAGGGGGGACGTTTAACACCCCCCCCCCCCCACCCCCCTTCAATGGCGTTCGGCTGAGACCCCAATCTATGCCGGGTTAATATATCACCCACTCCACATCATGTCTTTTCGCGGATCCCAGATGAGTCCCTAAACAGGTCGGAAGGGCGTTCAAAAGGTCGGAGAGGCCCCTAGTCGATCTGAAGGGACCTTGGGCCTTTCAACAGCAAGAATGCAGTTGTCTAGGGAATCAAACTCAAAATTTCGTCTCTCCGCGGCGCATTTTAACTACAAATTCAATTATATGCGGGTTACAAAAAAACGGTCCGTTTCTCGGCGCATTTGTGTGTTATGTTGCTACTTTCCTATATATGTGGGCAAAATAGTTCACTTTAACACTTTTTTTTACCACACTTTTAAACGCAAAATATTTTTTTTTAGAAGTCCGCACCATACGCAATGCGACGCATTGATGAGAAAGCATATCCAGAGCATAAGACTCACAATTTTCGCGCCGCTCGGCGGCGCAATTTGTTTAAAGAGTTCCAGGTCTTGAGCTTAACAAAATATTTCAAGTTGGTATAGCTGATTCCAAATTGGTGTCGCTGGTTTCAAAGTTGATATGGCATTTTGCTAACTCCAGCTCCTAAACGTTGGTATGGCACATGCGATACCTGTCATAGTGCATTTTCCATCCCTGTAACGTGCCTTTTCATCCGTTTTGTTTGGCCCTTTCAAGGCTTGGGAAGGGGGCCCTTTCAACGCTCGGGAAGGTGGCCCTTTCGAGGCGCCCCCCTCCCCCTGGACGAAATCCTGGCTACGTGCCTGAAGAATAGCATAGCGAAAAATTAGAAACACGTTCGATAGTACGATAGTACAAATAATCGAGCTTTGCTGCGTGGTAGTATTCCGCATCACAAGGCGGGAGGGAAAGGTGTTGTAGTGAGCGTTACTTAGCAGTTAGCATGGCCAGAAGTCACTTTGTGTTCATACGATAGTAAAAATAAAATCGCATTACTCTTTTTATTGAAAGGTAGGTGTGGTCTGTGGATTCGATACCAAAACAATGTGATCAACCCTGAGCCCAAGTCTGTAAAAGGGAAAAAATGAGGGTACCTTTTAGGTCATGTGGAGGCCCCTGGGGCTCAGAACCCGGAAGGCCCCCAGTGAAATTAGCCCCCCCCCCCCCCATATTGGGAGACTGGATCCGCCAGTGTCAGGATCTGGGATATGTGTGGATCTCTCGGCTTATTGTGTACCTGGATCTGGAGTCTCATGTGGATTCCGAGACACAGGACACAGAAATCCGGATCTCAGCTGGATCCCGAGATCCAGGCATATGTCTGGGCCTACCATATTGCAAAATATTGATGCCAAATGCTCTGACGTCACACCGGGAGTCGTTTCTTCCTCGTGGGTAAACCTTATTAGTAAAGGAATCTTAGTATGTAGTCCAGACTTGTGTCTGTATCCCGAAGTTGAATCTGGGATCCCAGTGGATCCCTCGGTATAAAATGCATGATGATATGGGATCCTCCTGGCTCCCTCGGCGCAAATTGTAGATCCCACGGCATAAAATATATCAGAATCTGGGATCTTTGTGGATCCCTCGGCTTATTGTGTACCTGGATCTGGTGTCCCATGTGGATCCCGGACACAGGACACAGATATCCGGATCTCAGCTGGATCCCGGGATCCAGGCACATGTCTGGTTGTAGCACACAACACGGTCCCGGCAGTATTGGGCGTAGTAGAGTCTCAATAAAATTAGCCGACACTCAGGGGATTTATCGGTATAATTGCCGCATGCTGCATAGCTAGCCTAACATCCGGCAAGTACATGCATACCTATTAACCAGGAGCGATGTGGGCAGGGTTAATCAGCGATAGCTAAGCTATGACCAGGATATCGGTGCTGATTGAATTTGAATCGATACATATTCTGAATATGTGCTAATAAAATGCACCTGAACCATGCAGGAGAAAGTCTAACCACTAAACCCAGTTTTACTTTGCTTTTGCACTTTGCAGCCCTACCCCACAATGCTCCAACCGGTCCATCACTCTCCGCTACGGTTCGTGAACGAACCACGGCGTCACCTATATATCGATACTAGCGCCACCTGTAGCTCTGTAGTCACGGCTGGCGCATGATCGCTGCCACAGCTGCCGGCAGCACCTGACGCGTGTCTACTGTCTTCTGTCTTCCGCTGTTGTCCTCAGGGGTGTAGACTCCTCTTTTCAGTTGAGGGGGCTTCAGTCCCCCCGCACTTGGTTTCAAGCCCGCCAACTTTGACGTGGAAATGGGTCAAATCCGGAGATAAATCTGTATTTTGTGGATTTTGATGGTAGAAATAGTTCACCTTCAACATTAGTTTTAAACTGAGATAGCAGATTTGTAGTCCGTGTTGGGAAACCCCTATTTGCAAGTTTGCTTGACTGAAAAGACTCTCCAGCCGAATATATTTGAGTTTATGGCGGAGGAATGCGGTGCTGGCGAAAGAATGTTGTACTGGTTCTAGCCCGGGCAGAGGCTATACCATCAGCCAATCAGCTTGCAGCTGGTGCTAGCAAGCGATGGCCGGCCGCCGGTTGGCACATCTCCAATGCGAGTCTATCTTTACGCGACTACTTTCAAATCTGATTGGCTGAACCATTTTTTACATTCGCGTGACGTCAGGACTCTGACTCAGAGAGTATGCATATAGTTTTGATAAACAATAAACATGTACGGCCTTCTGTCCTGAATCGGTGCGATATAAGGCTATTTTTGACCATATAAAAATAAATGGTATTAAAAAATATAATCAAATGGTGTTGTGTAAAATTTTCAAAGGTGAACTATTTCCTTTAAAGGAAATAGTTCACCTTCGGAAGAAAAAAATTCAGAACACGATTTTATTATATTTTTTAATACAGTTTCTTTTCTTTTCGAAAATGGTCCTACATCGCGCCAATTCAGGACAGAAGGTCGTAAATTATTACTGTTATGGTCTGCGTTATTGGTCTGCACATGCTCAGACCAGTGCTGGCACTCTCAGACGGGACGGTATATCATATATGCGCCGCATTCCTTCGCCAAAAAGTCAAATATCTTCGGCTGGAGTCTTTTCAGCCAAGACAAGTTGCAGATAAGGATTTCTCAACACGGGCTACAAAACTGCTATTTCAGTTCAAAATCCCATGTTGAAGGTGAACTATTTCCTTTAAGCAATTTTTCCCAGCTTAGCCCCCCCCCCCCCTCCCCCCAACTTTTCTGGAGAAGCTACGCCCCTGGTTAACCTGCTTCGTCTCGGTCAAGCATATGACGTAACGCATGTCATCTGCCACTGGGGTTAGTCTCTGCTCATCGCTTACAAAAGATAGGCTATTGAGTATTGAGTCTGCATATTGTCGGTGCCTGGTGGGTCGATGCGTTCAACATCACAATCAATGTCTTTGCTCAGGACCGATTGGCTACAACTGGCTGTTGGCACACATAATGGGCTCGTAATTCGCTATGGAAGCTTAACACGCGCAGTGGAGGGGGGGGGGGGGGAATTGTGTGCCCCCCCCCCCCCCCCCCCCCCACACACACACACATGTTTTCGTGAATAGCTCAACAGAAAACGGAGCAGAGCAGGGCGGTGTTTTTAGCGCGACATTAACGCCAACTCAATAGCAGACCGTTTGACTAGCAGCAAATCACAATCGGTCGATCAATTTTTGAGTTATATGAATTTTCAGTCAAAGATGGCGGCCAGAATCGCGGTCGGCAAATCGATATCTTCGGAACCAACAGTCGGATCGGGATGATTCAAACGCCATTCGGTAGACAATGTCAATGTTCATCCCCAGAAACAACTTTGGACACATTGCTGGTGACCTGTGACGTCACAGAGCAGAGGTCAAATTCCAAGAACTGTGACATTTGGTCAGATTTGACCTTCGTGACCTTGAAGATATTGACAGAAGGTCGAGAAAATGTCAGAAAATCTAGATCATCATAGCACCTACCTACCCTGTAAGTTTCATAATTCTACCTCTCATACTTGCGGAGATCTTAGGGTGGGGGGGGGGCACTAAAGTGCCCCCCCCCCCTCCACTGCGTGTTAGTGGCATACCTTCTCAACTGTGTGTGTTAAAGGAAATAGTTCACCTTCGGAAATTTTTCAGAACACGATTTTATTATATTTTTTAATAGTTTCTTTTTTTCTTTTCAAAAATGGTCCTACATCGCGCCAATTCAGGACAGAAGGTCGTAAATTATTAATGTTATGGTGTGCGTTATTGGTCTGCGCATGCTCAGACCAGTGCTGGCACTTTCAGACGGTACGGTATATCATATATGCGCCGCATTCCTTCGCCAAAAAGTCAAATGTTTTCGGCTGGAGAGTCTTTTCAGCCAAGAAAAGTTGCAGATAAGGATTTCTCAACACGGGCTACAAAACTGCTATTTCAATTCAAAATCCCATGTTGAAGGTGAACTATTTCCTGTAATGGCTAAATAATTCATTATCCCAACGAGGAAGTGGTTTTTGTTTTTGTATACAATACTCTCCACATTCACCGTAAAAACAATCGTTAACATGGTTCTTACGCCGCACAATATACATATTAATTATTGACTGTTTTCCCACAAATCTGCTGACTTCTTATATCCACTCGATGTTCAAGGCTCACAGCTTTTGCGTCTTTTTATTTGTGGATGCGTAAGTCATATCCAAAGAGGCTGGGAGGAAACTGCTCCACCGTCCGTCAAGTTAGTCCGTCAAGTTAGCGTCGTATTCGTATTCATTTTCAGCGTGGAGTTCCGATTTGCCCCAAATTAGGTATAAGTGTAGATCTCGTCGAGTTATGCACGAATATGCTATCAGTTTTGCCCTAGGGTGAACGGTTTGACCTCCAGAGGTCATCGAAATGTCACCACACGGTGTACAGCCTAGTTTGTTTCATTTACAATACGATTTGCTCGCAACAGGCCTAAAAGGAATCGCCGTCACGCCAGGTTGCGCTACGGTTAAGAAAAAGTCACCCAGAGGCCAGGGGGTAAGGTCACTGAGACGAATACGACATTTGTAAGCCGGTGTACAGCCTAATTTGTTTCGTTTACAGTTCAATTTGCTCGCAACAGGCCTCAAATGAATCGCCGTCACGCCAGGTTGCGTCACGCTTAATAAATGTTCACATATAGGTCAAAGGTCAAGGTCACGGAGACGAATACGACATTTTGAAGCCGGTGTACAGCCTAGTTTGTTCGTGTATTGTTCGATTTGATCGCAACAGGCCTCAAATGAATCGCCGTCACGCCAGGCTGCGTCACACTCAAGAAAATGTCACCCAGAGGTCAAGGTCAGGGAGACAAATGCGACATTTTTAAGCCGGTGAACAGCCTAGTTTGTTCATTAGTTTGCTCGTTCGTGACATTTTATTGAGCGTGACGCAACCTGCCGTGACGGCGATTCATTTGAGGCCTGTTGCGAGCAAATCGAACGGTAAACGAAACAACTTGGCTGTACACCGGCTTAAAAATGTCGTATTCGTCTCCGTGACCTTGACCTTTGACCTCTGGGTGATATTTTCTTGAGCGTGACGCAACCTGGCGTGACGGTGATTCATGTGAGGCCTGTTGCGATAAAATATAACGGTACACGAACAAACTAGGCTGTACACCGGCTTTAAAATGTATTCATCTCTGTGACCTTGACCTTTGACCTCTGGGTGACATTTTATTAATTGTGACGTAATCTGGCGTGACGGCGATTCATTTGAGGTCTGTTGCGAGCAAATCAAACGGTAAACGAACAAACTAGGCTGTACATCGGCTTAAAAATGACGTATTCGTCCCCGTGACCTTGACCTTTGACGTTTGGGCGACATTTTCTTAAGCATAACGCAACCTGGCGTGACGGCGATTCGTTTGAGGCCTGTTGCGATCAAATATAACGGTAAACAAACAAACAAGGCTGTACACCGGCTTTAAAATGTCGTATTCGTCTCCGCGACCTTAACCTTTGACCTATGGCTGACATTTTTTTTTAGCATGACGCAATCTGGCGTGACGGCGATTCATTTGAGGCCCGTTGCGAGCAAATCGAACAGTAAACGAAAACAAACTGGGCTGTACACCGTCTTAAAAAAAAAATGTCGTATTCGTCTCCGTGGCCTTGACCTTTGGCATCTTGGTGACTTTTGCTTAACCATGACGCAACCTGGCGTGACGGCCATTCATTTGAGGCCTGTTGCGAGCAAATCTAACTTGAAACGAAAACACTAGGATGTACACCGGCTTAAAAATGTCGCATTCGTCTCCAAATAGTATTGTAAACGAACAAAAAAAAAACTTGGCTGTGCACCGTGTGGTGATATTTCGATGAGCTCTGGATGTCAAACCGTGCGCCCTAGGGCAAAACTGATAGCATATGCGTGCTTAACTCGACGAGATCTACACATATACTTTATTTGGGGCAAATCGGAACTCGACGATGACAACGAATACGAATACGACGCTATCTTGACGCACATACTACCTTGCCATTGTCCAGATGTCTATGAATGGCGAGATTTGTCGCTCACGACGAATCTAGGGAAATTTCTGTCGCACGATGAAAACTCCCCGGTAAGGATTGTCACCACATGTCAAGCAAAATACTTTCAGTTAGACGCCTGGATGGGCGTTTCACGAGCGAAGCCGAGCGTAGCACAATGGATGCCAAATTTGAAATAAGCGTCACAAAATGTCCCAGAAACTACCAGATTCAAAAAGGGTCATCTCAGGTTATCGGAGGTCAATGGCCTCGGTTGAACTGTGAAAATGCATGACCCCAGTGGAACATATAACAATGTAAAATGGATGCCAAATTTGAAATCAGCGTCACAAAATGCCCTAGAAACTGCCATAGGGCAAAACAAGTAATATCAGGTCATCGGAGGTCAGTGACCTCGGTTGACCTCTGAAAAGGTCAACTGAGGTCACAATCTCAGTGAAAATCATAAATGTCACCTGTTGACACCTGTGCTGTTGACACGCGAGCTCTTGAGTAGCTAACACTAGGAAACTGCACAAGTTACAAGCACCGATACTACGGGACGCCAGTTGCGCCTGGCATGACCTTGAGAAACAGGTCACGGGTCATGGAGGATATAATTTAACAAAAGTTGAGAGTATGTGTCAAATTGTTAGTAGGGTACTGAAAGTTTCATTGCAATCGGTTGATAAATACACGAGTTATTTTCTAAAAAGCTTTCATGCGACACTCACTGCGACACTCACCTTCGCTACAAGCTTGCTACCACTCGCTAATAACGTAAGTCAATGGGCCTGCTACCGGCCCGCTACCGGGCTGGCCTGTCGCGCGGTTCCCTCATTATAATTGCCACCGGCTAGCGTAAAACACGACATAAGTCAGTCCAAAGTATAGATATTGCTTTGAAATTCGGGTTGGGTATCGTCCATACTTGGTTCTCCAATATATCTTCCGGTTTTTGAATATATTTGAGAGAAGAAAAAATGTGAACAATTTTCCACACAAAAATCATTATAAAAAAAAACAGAATATATATTGGAGAACCAAGTATGGACGATGCCCAAACCAAATTTCAGAGCAATACCTATATTTTTGACTGACATGTTCAGTTTTACGCTACTCGGTGACAATTATAATGCGGGAAACCGAAATACGCATACCGGCAGCGAAAACCGATCGCCCCAAAGAAACGCGGTTGCTATTTTCCTGTATGTTTTGTGCAATTTTAAGCCTAAAACTGGGATCCAGGAAACTTTGCACGAGACGTTAATTTGGATTGTTTTCTTGGATCGTATGTTGTGATTACCATCTTCTTGTTTAAAGAAAACTAAAATACATTATATAGCTTTTGTATTGGTAAATACATCGCCGATATTAGTTTTTTGCTGAGTCATCGTATTGCGTTTTGGTTTATACTCTCAAAGACGAAAATACGCATCAAACAAAATGTATTGATATACATAGTATCATGCAGGCGAGAACAAAACAGGCAGATACCAGTCATGAAGAAGACGGCTGTGGTTAGAGGTCAGAATTGGTCAGTCTGGCCAGAGTTCAGCGGTAGTTGATGGTGATGTTTGTGCAGTTGTTCAGAACGAGCTGTCCAGGAATCTTGCTTGCAGGAGATCTTGCAGACTTGAGCAGTATCCATGCTCCTTCAGGTACGAGTTAAGCAAGCTGAAAAGGTTGTGAATGCTTCCCGTTTCATAATCGCCACCGTCTTCCCGTTTCAGAGACAAGAAACTTGCAAACTAAGGCATTCAAATCTCGAGGTGAAAGTTCAAGTATAGTTGTCTTCTTTTTGAATAAGTCTTCTGCAGCCTTTTCTAGTTTGTTGATCCAATACATTTTTTTGGTCACAGTGTTTACATTTTTTAATCCGTTAACATAGTCTTTGGCTTCGTTTTCGATTGTATCAACATCATCATCTAACCAATCCGTCAGATTAAAATAAGGCCTTTCCATTGCCATCGACTCTGTCTTGTTAAACACACAGGAAATAATATCTAGGACTCTACCGCTTATAAATATTTATATCTCGAATTTTCAGACAAATTATTGCACTCGGCCTTCGGCCACGTGCAATAATTTGTCTGAAAAGTCTCGATATAAATATTTATTTTCGCGGTATCGTCCAAGAACGTATAAATGATTATTCCATTAAGTCTGTACGATCCAGAAAACCACTCGTTGATATTTGTGCTTGCAAGCATACCTTATGTGTTGTATTGTGGGTGAAATCCATGAAGCATATTTTGTGTTGCGTGATCATTTATTGTATTGTGCTTGGGACCATTTTCCTCACGTGTAAAATGTACAAGCAACGGCACTGGCCACCGTCTCAGACAGCATACGGTGGGCGATGGACCGGGGCGACCTGTCTCCTCACACTGATCGATCTGAGCCGCTGCTTCGATGTGGTCGACCACGAAGTGCTTCTCAGTCAGCTTCAGCTGCTCCAAATAGACCCTGGCTGGTTCCGGAGTTACCTGACCAACCACCAACAGCAAGTCAGGATTCCTGGAACGGATGAGGTGTCATCAGCGAAATCGATCAACATAGGCGTGTTCCAAGGCTCCTGTCTGGGACCGCTCCTATTCAACATAGCTGCACTCAGCCTGTCCTGCTACGTCCCAGAAGATGTTTGCAGACTTCCTGTTCAGGTCATAAGGTACGCAGATGACACGCAGGTACTGGTTTCCGGGCCACAGAGCCGACTCTCGGACGTGCAGCAGGCAATGGAGTGGGTGCTCGACATCCTGGGCACCTACTTCATGCAGAACGGCATGTGCGTCAACGCGTCGAAGACGGAGCTGCTGTTTGCTGGAGGGAGGCAGCAGCTAGCAGCGACTCATCGTGCCCCCAGTATCCAGTTCATGGGAGCCACCCTGCAACCGGCGACGCAGGTGAAGAACCTGGGACTGGTCATGGACTCCAACCTGACGTACGAGTCCCACATCGACAGTGTCATCAAACGGTGTAATGGGATTCTGATTGGACTGTTACACGCTAGCCATGTATTGCCGCGTGAAATACTACCCGTGCTTGTGAATGCTTTGGTGTTGTCACACTTGCGCTACTGCTGCATAGTATACGGCAATTGTGCCAGTGCTACGTCCCTGAAGCGACTTCAGAAGGTGATGAACTTCGGTGCTCGCGTCGTTTCAGGTCGACGAAAGTTCCAGCACATATCTGACGTGCTGACTAGGCTAGGCTGGATGTCTGTGCAGCAGTTAATCGAGTACAGTACGCTCTGTGCAACACACACGATACTTGTAACAGACGATCCGGAGTGCATTCGCGCGGCTTTCGTGTTCAACAGAGATGTAACCACGAGTCACAAGGCAGGCGGACCATCTTCGTGTTGCTCGAGCGAGAACCAATTGGGGAAAGGGTACGTTTATCTATCGTGCCTGTGAGCTGTTCAACGAGCGTGCCTCAGATATTGTTAGTGCCACAGCTGGTCACTTCAAAAAGGAGGTAAAGCACCGATGTATGACGTGATAGTTTAGTTGGCACTCGTAGCCGGCACGGTGATATTATGTCTATCTTTACTCTTGCTTGTGATTTCGCTAGCACTCGCAGCTGGCATGGTGATTTTATGTCTATTTTTAGTCTTCCTCGTGATTTTATGAATATTCTAGTTTGTTTCTGTACAATTGACGTGGACTCGTAAAAGCCACATTCCTGTGGAAGAGTGCCGAAACGTGTATACAATACAAAATGTAAACAAATGTAAAATTTCGCCCTGTCATCATTTTTGTATTCTGAAAACTTGCCCGTTTTGTTTTTGCTCACAAAGAATGGGACGCACAACCAAGTGTAACGAACAAGGTCCATTATCTTGCTCGGTTCGGCCGGGTTCTGATCCTCCGACAACGGCATAAACTTCCCCAAAGCCCAATATTTGTCGCTTCACTTACAAAAATCTGTCGCCAACGCTCGCTAACAAGTTACCGAAAAAATAGGCCTCTGCCAGTGTCTACAAATAGGTGAGTAAAATTGTTCCTCAAAGCTCCAAAAAGCCTGTTTTATGTATGTTTTCGTTTGAAACCATTAACTTTGTTCCTTTTTAAATAAAAGCACCCGCTATCGTAGCAATGCTATCATACAAATATACGCATTAACCCTCGCCCTACGGGGGGGGGGGGGCTGACAGGCCCCCCTGAGGTTTTTCTTGAATAACTTTTTACAAATGCAACGCATCTTGCTGAACTTTTCGGTAGGTAGTTTGGGAGATAATGATGTTTTGATGACGTCATGTTGGTAAAAAAACGAGAAATATTTGAAAAGTCGTAGAAAACAGAGTTTTAAAGCAAATTGCAAACGCAATTCACCAAAGATACAAAATGTCATTTTCTTTAAAATGGCGATCTCGGATTTTCATTTTTTTTTTTTTTAACCCCTAAAATAATTAAAAAAAACGTATTTTTGGGAGGAAAATCCCCACAAAATCAAAATTTTCGAGGATGTTAGAAAAACCGGAATATATGTGAGATAACTGAGTATGTAAAATACGCATACCAAATTTCAAAGCAATATCTTTATTTTTGACTCGGTGATGGCTCTCTAAGTGTAAGAAACTGATGACGTCATTTTTTTAATAACTTCTTTTTGACTTTTTTTGACAAGATACCAACAAATAATTACCTTTTCTGTATTTCTGAGCTAAAACTGGTCTAGGAATATGCCTTTTTATTTACATTTATCAATTTCTAATTTCGAGGTTTTCTGAAGAGCAAAATCGCTGTTCTAAACGTGATAAATCCGAGGTCATTCACTTGACCTGGAAGGTCAGCCGGTGACCTGAAACCTAAAAATCGCATACTGTTAGGTTCCTCTCATGACAGGCAACATGCTGGTTCTTACGGCATTGCTCTAAGGTGCTTGGTTTGGAAGTTAACAGGGGGCTGGTAGGAGGTAGGACGAAGGTGAAAAGGCTCCCGTAGGGCGAGGGTTAAATGGACTTTCATTTAGCCTCTAGACATGAGCGGCATGCAGCGCCATCTGCGTGTGTTGCGCAGCGACATCTATGGTACAATCACGGAGAAGGGATATACAGGAGTGGCCACTCCCCGGGTTTAACATTGCTGTCGGCGACAACGCGCTAGTGCTGCTATCTACGCTTTCAGAAGGGAAAACCCGCTTGCCCGCCCGCTCCCGCCCGGGACCCTATGAGACCCATTCATACGTCAAAATGTGATGTTTGCTCACTTTTTGTTGATTTAAATATATAGATAGATATATAGATAGATAGATAGATAGATAGATAGATAGATAGATAGATAGATAGATAGATAGATAGATAGATAGATAGATAGATAGATAGATAGATAGATAGATAGATAGATAGATAGATAGATAGATAGATAGATAGATAGATAGATAGATAGATAGATAGATAGATAGATAGATAGATAGATAGATAGATAGATAGATAGATAGATAGATAGATAGATAGATAGATAGATAGATAGATAGATAGATAGATAGATAGATAGATAGATAGATAGATAGATAGATAGATAGATAGATAGATAGATAGATAGATAGATAGATAGATAGATAGATAGATAGATAGATAGATAGATAGATAGATAGATAGATAGATAGATAGATAGATAGATAGATAGATAGATAGATAGATAGATAGATAGATAGATAGATAGATAGATAGATAGATAGATAGATAGATAGATAGATAGATAGATAGATAGATAGATAGATAGATAGATAGATAGATAGATAGATAGATAGATAGATAGATAGATAGATAGATAGATAGATAGATAGATAGATAGATAGATAGATAGATAGATAGATAGATAGATAGATAGATAGATAGATAGATAGATAGATAGATAGATAGATAGATAGATAGATAGATAGATAGATAGATAGATAGATAGATAGATAGATAGATAGATAGATAGATAGATAGATATAGATAGATAGATAGATAGATAGATAGATAGATAGATAGATAGATAGATAGATAGATAGATAGATAGATAGATAGATATAGATAGATAGATAGATAGATAGATAGATAGATAGATAGATAGATAGATAGATAGATAGATAGATAGATAGATAGATAGATAGATAGATAGATAGATAGATAGATAGATAGATAGATAGATAGATAGATAGATAGATAGATAGATAGATAGATAGATAGATAGATAGATAGATAGATAGATAGATAGATAGATAGATAGATAGATAGATAGATAGATAGATAGATAGATAGATAGATAGATAGATAGATAGATAGATAGATAGATAGATAGATAGATAGATAGATAGATAGATAGATAGATAGATAGATAGATAGATAGATAGATAGATAGATAGATAGATAGATAGATAGATAGATAGATAGATAGATAGATAGATAGATAGATAGATAGATAGATAGATAGATAGATAGATAGATAGATAGATAGATAGATAGATAGATAGATAGATAGATAGATAGATAGATAGATAGATAGATAGATAGATAGATAGATAGATAGATAGATAGATAGATAGATAGATAGATAGATAGATAGATAGATAGATAGATAGATAGATAGATAGATAGATAGATAGATAGATAGATAGATAGATAGATAGATAGATAGATAGATAGATAGATAGATAGATAGATAGATAGATAGATAGATAGATAGATAGATAGATAGATAGATAGATAGATAGATAGATAGATAGATAGATAGATAGATAGATAGATAGATAGATAGATAGATAGATAGATAGATAGATAGATAGATAGATAGATAGATAGATAGATAGATAGATAGATAGATAGATAGATAGATAGATAGATAGATAGATAGATAGATAGATAGATAGATAGATAGATAGATAGATAGATAGATAGATAGATAGATAGATAGATAGATAGATAGATAGATAGATAGATAGATAGATAGATAGATAGATAGATAGATAGATAGATAGATAGATAGATAGATAGATAGATAGATAGATAGATAGATAGATAGATAGATAGATAGATAGATAGATAGATAGATAGATAGATAGATAGATAGATAGATAGATAGATAGATAGATAGATAGATAGATAGATAGATAGATAGATAGATAGATAGATAGATAGATAGATAGATAGATAGATAGATAGATAGATAGATAGATAGATAGATAGATAGATAGATAGATAGATAGATAGATAGATAGATAGATAGATAGATAGATAGATAGATAGATAGATAGATAGATAGATAGATAGATAGATAGATAGATAGATAGATAGATAGATAGATAGATAGATAGATAGATAGATAGATAGATAGATAGATAGATAGATAGATAGATAGATAGATAGATAGATAGATAGATAGATAGATAGATAGATAGATAGATAGATAGATAGATAGATAGATAGATAGATAGATAGATAGATAGATAGATAGATAGATAGATAGATAGATAGATAGATAGATAGATAGATAGATAGATAGATAGATAGATAGATAGATAGATAGATAGATAGATAGATAGATAGATAGATAGATAGATAGATAGATAGATAGATAGATAGATAGATAGATAGATAGATAGATAGATAGATAGATAGATAGATAGATAGATAGATAGATAGATAGATAGATAGATAGATAGATAGATAGATAGATAGATAGATAGATAGATAGATAGATAGATAGATAGATAGATAGATAGATAGATAGATAGATAGATAGATAGATAGATAGATAGATAGATAGATAGATAGATAGATAGATAGATAGATAGATAGATAGATAGATAGATAGATAGATAGATAGATAGATAGATAGATAGATAGATAGATAGATAGATAGATAGATAGATAGATAGATAGATAGATAGATAGATAGATAGATAGATAGATAGATAGATAGATAGATAGATAGATAGATAGATAGATAGATAGATAGATAGATAGATAGATAGATAGATAGATAGATAGATAGATAGATAGATAGATAGATAGAGATAGATAGATAGATAGATAGATAGATAGATAGATAGATAGATAGATAGATAGATAGATAGATAGATAGATAGATAGATATATATATATATATATATATATATATATATATATATATATATATATATATATATATATATATATATGTGTGTGTGCTATTCCAAATAGCCTTTAGCTGGTCAAATAGTATCTAGCATTTAGCTTATCGTGGCGTCTTCCTTTCTGGCTTCTAAGTGAGTTCTATAGAAGCCAGCTATCGCCAAAAGCGTCGGAGTGGTCACTCCTGTATATCCCTTCTCCGTGGTACAATACTATGTTTAAGTTTGCGGGATGATTGACCAACGAGAGATGCTTTGAGGAAAACAATACAAACTTGGGCAATTTAGACTATTGTGCTTATTATCGCACATTTGTGTTGTTGGTGGCATGAACCTTTTGTTGTCCATCTTTTGTTCTCATAAAAAAGTATTTTATGGTGATGCTGCTTCAGATCAGCCCTTACGCATGAGGCCCTCCTTTATATTATGACTTTCAACGTTTAGTGTTGCCAAGCATGAAACCGCTGCTGCAAGGAACTTGATTGTGTATACAGGGGCGCAGCCAGGGAGCACAGGGGGCACGTGCCCCCCCCCCCCCCCTCCCCATTGGGTCGAGGGGCCCGGAAGGCCCCTCGGCCCAATGGGAGAATGCCTCGGCCCCTCAGCCCAACCTCTATGATAGGTATCGACGTAAAACTTACAGTACCTTATGCTGCATTAATTCTACGTCTTTTCACAAACGTTCAATGAAATTGATGTAGTACTTTGGGAGATAACAGGCACGTAGCCAAGGGGAGGGCGGCGGGGGCGGCCGCCCCCCCCCCCTTTTTCCTAATGCGGGAGATACATTATACCTTTGAGAGTACTGTGTGCGATAATAGTCTCTAAGGCTTTGGATGCAAAGTATGGCCCAAAAACTAAAATACCTTAATTTTGACTTTTGACCTGGCCGTGACCTGAGATGTGACCTTATTTTGAAAATCTCTTGTAAACGTTAAATGCGGCTCATTGAGAGCTTTCTATTACGGCCTTGCGCGTCTCGCTGCGGTAATTGGTTCGGAATATAACGAGGAGCAGAATCTGCCCACCAGCGTGTTCGACCGAATACCCCAGCGGGGCGCGGGTTAATTTGGCTTTTAAAATCAGAAAATGTGTGACATTTTGGGCGAATTTGGTCCGTTTGGGGCATGTCAGCTTTGCCCCATGCTGGGTATTCCAATGGCCATAAACTAAGACAAGCTACTTGAAATCCCATGAGCGCTCAACATTTTCAACGGAAGTTTTATACGTTGCTATTTTCTGAAGTTGTCTTTCCAAACTTACGACGGACCGTTTCGCGTAAAGCGCCTCCACACTCCATAGTCTACACATTAGTGACTGTGAATTACCTCGAATTTAGGTGTTTCCAATGTAATATGTCACAAACGTGAGCAATCGGGACAACGTAAAATGTTGAGGGCCGGACGTTCCGCGTTGCCTCTTATTGATTGTGTTGCTGCTGCGACCTTCAAGGTGCCTTGTGCGTGCATATAATATAGTTAACCCACGCGCAGACGGGGTCCGCAGTCGCAGTCCGCACCAAGTTCGAACCGACGCAACGGGGGGGGGGGGGGATACCAGCCCCTACAAGATTTCAAGTCATGCAACGTATAGCGACAAACAGAAACCAGTTAGATAGCTCGAAACAAACAAGGTCTAATGAAAGTACTAAGTCATTATTCTAGGTCAGGTCATTTAGGTAATTTAGGTCATTGAGGTCACCAGAGGTCAACAAAGGTAAAATGTAGGCCATAAATGGGGGTCCTTACCAAAAGCCGTATATATCTCGAGAACAAAAAGAGGTAGCGACGCGCGAGAAAAAAAAACGTCCGAAAGATCACTGACGGATCCAGGAGGGGGGGGGGCATCAGGGGTAAATGCCCCCCCCCCCCCCCCCCCCCCGCAGGAATCTGGGGGGGAGGCATTCAATACAAGTATCCCCCCACCCCCCGCGCGTCCTCAATTTATCGTAAAATCGTCTTTGCAGCAGTCAAAATCCAGCTATCCACAGTCAAAAACCGGAAAATTTCGCGCCGCTTCGCGGCATGACACAACTTTCGCAAATGCTTATACAAATTTTGAAAATGGGAAAATGAATTCCATTAGGTAAGTATCTGGCAGAGGCTCTCCTTGGCGGTAATTGCTGGCACTGGCGGATCCAGGGGGCATCAGGGACAAATGCCCGCCCCCCTTCCACAGGAATCTGAGAAGGGCATTCAATACTAGTATGCCCCCGCGCATTGAACTGAACGAACACTGCATTGAACGTGAAAAACAAGGGTCTTAGGAGAAAACTTCATGAAAACGGAAGTTTTTTCTCTCTCGAGTGATTGAATTTGAAGTTTGTATGTATCCCTTTATTTCAATGATAGACAAAACAGCGCACCTGATGCAATTCAAGCAACCCTGGTGACACTTAACCTGCACCCCGCTGGGGGGGGAGGGGGGGCGGAATCAGCCCCTCCCGGATTTTCTCAATAACATGAAAACTATGATAGATATCAACGTCAAACTTTCAGTACCTTATGCTGCATCAATTATACGCCTTCTCACCTAAATTCAAATCAAATTGATGTAGTATTGTGGGAAATAATGACGTTTTAATGACGCCATGTCATGACATTTTTGGCGGAAAAACGATAAAGGTTTGAACAATCGTAGAAAATAGAGTTTTGAAGCAAATTGCAAATAAAAACGTCAAAAGAAGAAAAAAATGACATTCTCTTCAAAACGGCCATCTCGAATATTCGAAATTTTGTGTTTTTCACCCTCCAAAATCGTTAAAACTTTTTCGGAGAACAAAAAACACAAAATTATTTTTTTTGTGAATTTCAAAAGGGAATTTCTTAGCTCGAAAATCAAAATAAGGCGACCGGCCCAAAACCGCGTTGGAAAAAATGGGGTACCTTTTTGCCACAAAAAAATGTCCCCCCAACGGAGAGAGGCTGGATCCGCCAGTGCGAAAGATAATATAATTTGGTGTCACTCAGGCTTCATCAGATTTGACCTTGGGTCAACAGCCTAGCTCAGGGAAGGCCATCGAACGTGAAACATTCTCAAAATCGCGGATTTTTTTTAGGGAATAACTTTGGAGATACGCATGATAAAGTGATACTTACAGTTGTCACCATTGTGTTTCTCTGTCGAGACGCATCGAATGGTATATCGGATGATCATGACCTAGTTAGGTCATATTCGAAAATTGACCGTCCTGTGATCAGGTCAAGGTCAGATCAAGTTCAAATTTTACATCAATCAACGTGTCTCGACGAGCGAAACACAATGTTGATAACTTTATTACTCTGCCTTCATTTGGCAAAGAGTTATTGAAGAAAAAACACGTAACCTCTTGGGTCACCTGAGTTGACCTCGTAGAGGTCACATAACACAAATGTGACTTGGATCTTTGCATTTGGCACAAGAATTGTGTAGGTACCTGGTGAAAACTGGTCAAATTTAAGCGTTTTCTGTGGATTTCTACGCTGTTTTCATTTTCTCCACTTACATATAATGGAAGTTTACCAAATAGAATTGACCTTAGGTCACCGATATTACAAATTCGAGATATACGAATTGTAGGTACTTATGGGCTATGGCCTAAATGAATCATGTGAGTTTCAAACCGCTCGGTCGATCACTTTGGTACGACCACAAACTTCCAAAAACTTGGTTGGAGGTGGGATCACTTAACGTGACTTGTTGACCTGACCTGAGATGACTCGAGATAAAAAATGGCACACAATTTGGGTGATCGTTCCCCAAAGAGTTACGCCAAGTTTGGCGGCGCTGCCTGTCGACGTTTTCCAATATTTACGAAAACCTCGGGGACGGATATCCACCCCCATGTCGGTGCGCGTGTTAATACTTTTCACATCATGGTGCCAACAGGGATCAGATGCCGCAATTTTTTTAGATCAGACTAAGAACTTATCAGTCAATCTACGCATAGGTTCTGTTCGACATGGGCCTGTCCGACGTTTTTTGTTGCGACTATTTAGGGGCCCGCCAAAATATAGTGGCCCAAATCCGAGTATATACCATTTCGCGCCATTTTTTTTTGTGTTTGGGGGTGGTGGTTTTGATCGAGGAGGCCCCTCGGGATACTGAGCCCGCCCCCCCCCCCCCTTGACGAAGGTCTGTCTGCGCCCCTGGATCTGACCTTAGGTCACCGATATTATAAATCCAAGATAAACGAATTGTAGGTACTTATGGCCTAATTAAGTCCTGTGAGTTTGAAACCGCTCGGTCAATCACTGTGGCTTTGGCGCGACTTTAAAAACTTGCTTGGAGGTGGGGTCACTAATCTTTCAAAAACTTGCTTGGAGGTGGGTTCACTTAACATGACCTGTTGACCTGACTTGAGATGACTCGAGATACAAAATTACAAAAAAAATGGATAATTGATGCCCAAAGAGCTATGCTAAGTTTGGTGGCGCTACACACCGCCGTTTTCCCAATATTTACGAAAACCTCAGGTGTGCGGAAACCCCCACGTCGGTGCGCGTGTTAATACTTCACATGGTGGCAAAGGGAGTCAGTTGCCGCACACTATTTTGATCAGACTACGTACTTATCAGTCAATCTACGCATTCAATATACGCAGTCAATCTACGCAGTCAATCTACGCACGCAGTCAATCTACTACGCACGCAGTCAATCTACGCAATCTACGCTCTTCAATATGGGTCTGTCTGCCGTTTTTTTCTTCTTCTCGATAACTTAGGACCCCTGCAAAATATAGAGGCCTAAATCCGAGGAGATACCATTTCGCGTGTTTTTTTTTTGGGGGGGGGGGGCCTTTGGCCGAGGGGGCCCTTCTGGGGATGCCGTGCCCCCACCCCCTTGCCGAAGATCTGGCTGCGCCCCTGTGTGTATATAAAATAGGACTGTTTCCCCTTAGGTATCCCGCGAAATATTGTAAAATCGTAATTTGAAATATATGCACTGGGCAGTGGGCACTGTGCGACATTTCACTTACAAGTGTTTGTGAATTGCCTCAGTTGCAATGATAACACAATGCATGTATACTGTGCAATTACGTTGTTTAAAAATAAAACAAAATCATGAAAGAGGCCTGAGGTCGAAATATCGACAATGTATTTTCCATTCAAGGAATTCTTAGACGTAGGTACTTTAAAAGTTAACGTTCTAACTTCTAACATTTTCAATGATAAGCATTGAAATGTTAACTATGCGAGAATGTTGTGTTTTTTACTCTTCGGCCTTCGATTTATACGACATTTGTAATTTCCTTACGCTTTGTGTTGGATTCCAGTGCATGGATGGGAACATATTAATATGTGGCCCGAATTTCGGGCTGGCCGGCGGATTGAGGCTGGTGGTATTGCGACAGGGTACGGGCAGCTCCTCAGGAAAACGCCGGGGAGGGTAGATTCTGGGATCTCGGCCGGGGAGATACCGCCCTGGCTCTGGACTGTGTTCCCCACACCATCCTGGGCCCTGGGGCTGCCCGAGTATTTGCCGAGTGGTCTATGTATTTGCCGGATATCTGCACTGGGTTGTTGTAGTAAATAGAGGTGCATGACACCAGCCAGGTTCCATTGCATGCGTCCATGCTGAAGTGTGCTATGCGTTGAGATCAACGCGTATGGCAAGCCAAACATCAAAACCAGTATCTGGAGCTGCGGGGTATCGATCCCCGTACCTCTCACATGCTAAGCGAGCGCTCTACCACTTGAGCTACAGCCCCTGTTATAAGCGATGCTGGTCCACCCAGTGGTCCGGTTATTCTGGTCCCGTCCCGGCTGTCCTGACCTTACCATGGTAGTGACCACGCCCCAAGATGGCTCCCTTCACCGGGAACTCAGCTTCAGCCTGCACACTGGCTCCCTTCACCGGACACCCCGCTTCAGCCTGCACACTGGCTCCCTTCACCGGACACCCCGCTTCAGCCTGTACACTGGCTCCCTTCACCGGACACCCCGCTTCAGCCTGTACACTGGCTCCCTTCACCGGACACCCCGCTTCAGCCTGCATACTGGCTCCCTTCACCGGACACCCCGCTTCAGCCTGCATACTGGCTCCCTTCACCGGACACCCCGCTTCAGCCTGCATACTGGCTCCCTTCACCGGACACCCCGCTTCAGCCTGCATACTGGCTCCCTTCACCGGACACCCCGCTTCAGCCTGCATACTGGCTCCCTTCACCGGACACCCCGCTTCAGCCTGTACACTGGCTCCCTTCACCGGACACCCCGCTTCAGCCTGCACACTGGCTCCCTTCACTGGACACCCCGCTTCAGCTTGCACACTGGCTCCCTTCACCGGACACCCCGCTTCAGCCTGCATACTGGCTCCCTTCACCGGACACCCCGCTTCAGCCTGTACACTGGCTCCCTTCACCGGACACCCCGCTTCAGCCTGCACACTGGCTCCCTTCACTGGACACCCCGCTTCAGCTTGCACACTGGCTCCCTTCACCGGACACCCCGCATCAGCCTGCATACTGGCTCCCTTCACCGGACACCCCGCTTCAGCCTGCATACTGGCTCTCTTCACCGGTCACCCCGCTTCAGTCTGCACACTGGCTGCCTTCACCGGACACCCCGCTTCAGCCTGCATACTGGCTCCCTTCACCGGACACCCCGCATCAGCCTGCACACTGGCTCCCTTCACCGGACACCCCGCTTCAGCCTGCACACTGGCTCCCTTCACCGGACACCCCGCTTCAGCCTGCATACTGGCTCCCTTCACCGGATACCCCGCTTCAGCCTGCATACTGGCTGCCTTCACCGGATACCCCGCTTCAGCCTGCATACTGGCTCCCTTCACCGGACACCCCTTCACCGGACACCCCGCTTCAGCCTGCATACTGGCTCCCTTCACCGGACACCCCGCTTCAGCCTGCACACTGGCTCCCTTCACCGGACACCCCGCTTCAGCCTGCACACTGGCTCCCTTCACCGGACACCCCGCTTCAGCCTGCACACTGGCTCCCTTCACCGGACACCCCGCTTCAGCCTGCACACTGGCTCCCTTCACCGGACACCCCGCTTCAGCCTGCACACTGGCTCCCTTCACCGGACACCCCGCTTCAGCCTGCATACTGGCTCCCTTCACCGGACACCCCGCTTCAGCCTGCATACTGGCTCCCTTCACCGGACACCCCGCTTCAGCCTGCACACTGGCTCCCTTCACTGGACACCCCGCTTCAGCCTGCACACTGGCTCCCTTCACCGGACACCCCGCTTCAGCCTGCATACTGGCTCCCTTCACCGGACACCCCGCTTCAGCCTGAATACTGGCTCCCTTCACCGGACACCCCGCTTCAGCCTGCACACTGGCTCCCTTCACCGGACACCCCGCTTCAGCCTGAATACTGGCTCCCTTCACCGGACACCCCGCTTCAGCCTGCATACTGGCTCCCTTCACCGGACACCCCGCTTCAGCCTGCACACTGGCTCCCTTCACCGGACACCCCGCTTCAGCCTGAATACTGGCTCCCTTCACCGGACACCCCGCATCAGCCTGCACACTGGCTCTCTTCAGGACACCCCGTTTCAGCCTGCATACTGGCTCCTTTCACCGGACACCCCTTCACCGGACACCCCGCTTCAGCCTGCATACTGGCTCCCTTCACCGGATACCCAGCTTCAGCCTGCATACTGGCTCCCTTCACCGGACACCCCGCATCAGCCTGCACACTGGCTCCCTTCACCGGACACCCCGCATCAGCCTGCACACTGGCTCCCTTCACCGGACACTCCGCTTCAGCCTGCACACTGGCTCCCTTCACCGGACACCCCGCTTCAGCCTGAATACTGGCTCCCTTCACCGGATACCCAGCTTCAGCCTGCATACTGGCTCCCTTCACCGGACACCCCGCATCAGCCTGCACACTGGCTCCCTTCACCGGACACCCCGCATCAGCCTGAATACTGGCTCCCTTCACCGGACACCCCGCTTCAGCCTGCACACTGGCTCCCTTCACCGGACACCCCGCTTCAGCCTGAATACTGGCTCCCTTCACCGGACACCCCGCTTCAGCCTGCATACTGGCTCCCTTCACCGGACACCCCGCTTCAGCCTGCACACTGGCTCCCTTCACCGGACACCCCGCTTCAGCCTGAATACTGGCTCCCTTCACCGGACACCCCGCTTCAGCCTGCACACTGGCTCTCTTCACCGGACACCCCGCTTCAGCCTGCACACTGGCTCCCTTCACCGGACACCCCGCTTCAGCCTGCATACTGGCTCCCTTCACCGGACACCCCGCTTCAGCCTGCACACTGGCTCCCTTCACCGGACACCCCGCATCAGCCTGCACACTGGCTCTCTTCAGGACACCCCGTTTCAGCCTGCATACTGGCTCCTTTCACCGGACACCCCTTCACCGGACACCCCGCTTCAGCCTGCATACTGGCTCCCTTCACCGGATACCCAGCTTCAGCCTGCATACTGGCTCCCTTCACCGGACACCCCGCATCAGCCTGCACACTGGCTCCCTTCACCGGACACCCCGCTTCAGCCTGCACACTGGCTCCCTTCACCGGACACCCCGCTTCAGCCTGCATACTGGCTCCCTTCACCGGACACCCCGCTTCAGCCTGCATACTGGCTCCCTTCACCGGACACCCCGCTTCAGCCTGCACACTGGCTCCCTTCACCGGACACCCCGCATCAGCCTGCACACTGGCTCCCTTCACCGGACACCCCGCATCAGCCTGCACACTGGCTCCCTTCACCGGATACCCCGCTTCAGCCTGCATACTGGCTCCCTTCACCGGACACCCCGCTTCAGCCTGCACACTGGCTCCCTTCACCGGACACCCCGCTTCAGCCTGCATACTGGCTCCCTTCACCGGATACCCAGCTTCAGCCTGCATACTGGCTCCCTTCACCGGACACCCCGCTTCAGCCTGCATACTGGCTCCCTTCACCGGACACCCCGCTTCAGCCTGCACACTGGCTCCCTTCACCGGACACCCCGCTTCAGCCTGCATACTGGCTCCCTTCACCGGATACCCAGCTTCAGCCTGCATACTGGCTCCCTTCACCGGACACCCCGCTTCAGCCTGCACACTGGCTCCCTTCACCGGATACCCCGCTTCAGCCTGCACACTGGCTCCCTTCACCGGACACCCCGCTTCAGCCTGAATACTGGCTCCCTTCACCGGACACTCCGCTTCAGCCTGCATACTGGCTCCCTTCACCGGACACCCCGCTTCAGCCTGTACACTGGCTCCCTTCACCGGACACCCCGCTTCAGCCTGCACACTGGCTCCCTTCACTGGACACCCCGCTTCAGCCTGCATACTGGCTCCCTTCACCGGACACCCCGCTTCAGCCTGCACACTGGCTCCCTTCACCGGATACCCCGCTTCAGCCTGCACACTGGCTCCCTTCACCGGACACCCCGCTTCAGCCTGCACACTGGCTCCCTTCACCGGACACCCCGCTTCAGCCTGCACACTGGCTCCCTTCACCGGACACCCCGCTTCAGCCTGCATACTGGCTCCCTTCACCGGACACCCCGCTTCAGCCTGCATACTGGCTCCCTTCACCGGACACCCCGCTTCAGCCTGCACACTGGCTCCCTTCACCGGACACCCCGCTTCAGCCTGCACACTGGCTCCCTTCACCGGATACCCAGCTTCAGCCTGCATACTGGCTCCCTTCACCGGACACCCCGCTTCAGCCTGCATACTGGCTCCCTTCACCGGACACCCCGCTTCAGCCTGCACACTGGCTCCCTTCACTGGACACCCCGCTTCAGCCTGCATACTGGCTCCCTTCACCGGACACCCCGCTTCAGCCTGCACACTGGCTCCCTTCACCGGACACCCCGCTTCAGCCTGCATACTGGCTCCCTTCACCGGACACCCCGCTTCAGCCTGCACACTGGCTCCCTTCACTGGACACCCCGCTTCAGCCTGCATACTGGCTCCCTTCACCGGACACCCCTTCACCGGACACCCCGCTTCAGCCTGCGCACTGTAGCAATGCCTATGTGAACATGTTAACTGGGAGGAGAGGACAAATGCACCCCAGTGAGCCGTCCCCCCCCCCCCCCCCCCAGTCAAGAAATGTTGCCCACCCTGATTTCAGTAATTCCATGTCATTTTTCGCTTGATAGATATTACATTAAAATAAAATATACTTACCAGAGGCCATTCTTATAAAAAAACAGCCGTGACTCGATTAAAAAAAAATGAATGGCCTCAGGACCCGGCGCGGGAGATGTTTAGTGTCGAAAAAGCGCCTCGGAAATTCAGCAGCAAAGCCAAATAATATGCAGGTATTATACACACTGCCCAAACATAACAAATTTCCAGTCCTGAGGCCATTCTTTAAAAAAAAAATCGAGCCATCGGTCAATTTTTTTTTATAAGAATGGCCTCTGGTGATAAATTTATATAAATTAAATGATAAACTCCATGATATTCCTAAGTTTTAGTATTGTCCCGCCAAAATAAGTATCTTTTAATTATTTCCGAAATATCATATAAAATAAATATCGTGAGCGACTGCTTCCAAGCATCCACAGGTTTGTAAAGGTTGTTTTGGTGGAATATTTTTTCCTTAAAGGAAAATAATGACCGTTTCCCACAAAAATGAAGTCATCACTTGAAATCGACAGACGAGACCAAAATATATTGTAAATTTATTACATTTTCCATTAAACATTCCTACCGAAAGATATTTCAAGTTAAAGGAAATAGTTCACCTTCAACATTAATTTTAAACTGAGATAGCAGTTTTGTAGCCCGTGTTGGGAAACCCCTATCTGCAAGTTTTCTTGACTGAACAGACTCTCCAGCCGAATATATTTGATTTTTTTTGGCGAAGGAATGCGGTGCTGGCGAAAGAATGTGGTGCTGGCTGATGGTATAGCCTGGGCAGAGGCTATACCATCAGCCAATCAGCTTGCAGCTGGTGCTAGCAAGCGAACCGCCGGCCACCGGTTGGCACATCTCTAATGCGAGTCTTTTAATTATTAGTATTTATTATTAATTATTTAATTACGCGACTACTTTCGAATCTGATTGGCTGAACCATTTTGTTTAATGCGCGCGACGTCAGGACTCTGACTCAGAGAGTATGCATATAGTTTTGATGAACAATAATAATGTACGGCCTTCTGTCCTGAAACGGCTCGATATAAGGCCATTTTTGACAATATAAAAAAAATGTATTAACAAATATAATCTATAATATAATATAATATAATGGCCTTTTAATTTAGCCACCAGACATGAGCGGCACGCAGCGCCATCTGCGTTTGTTGCGCAGCGACATCTATGGTACGGTACAATCCTGCGGGATGATTGACCAACGGGAGATGTTTTGAGAAAAGCACAATACAAAGACTTGGACAATTTATATTCTGTTGTGATATCGCAATGTCACAGAAAACATAATTCTAGAGCCATTAAGTGAAACTTCTCCAAAAGGAAACATGAAATTGTTCATGTTGCTTCCGTTTCGTTATGTAAAACACTAAACAACATCAACTTGTTCCCTCCAATAACAGATCGGTGACCGTGGCATTCCAAGTTAATACAGACACCATGTGCCGCGTATCCAGCGCCATCTGCGTTTGTTGAGCAGCGACATCTATGGTACGGTACAATCCTGCGGGATGATTGACAAACGACAGTGCCGGACCTCCGACAGATGCTGCCTGCGCGATGAGTGTGTGCTTGAACAAAGGTGTTCGGTTCCGCTCTGACGTTTTCTTGACTACGATGATGACTTCTGCTGACGATGATGATGATGATGACTATGCACTCGATGACTGCTCGATGACTGCGCTCGATACCTTCTTGTTATTCTTGCGGAAGGAGATGTTACAACTCCTGTCCTAACGTCCAATGTCAATGCAGAAGTGCTGACACTTCTGCTTGTAAGCCACCTTATTGTGAGACGGGGTAAGCCCGAAGTGACACTTAGGTCAAAAAGGTCTGAAGACGATGACATCGCCGTTGACAAAAGCCATGCGCCACTACACGGAGAATTGGCGTCACAAATCGACTCACGGCGGTGTGATCAGACAAGTACATACACAATACACATGTCACGGAAGTGTTCATAGGCCGAGTGACGTCAGCTATCGCGACTGTAAACAGAACATGTTTCGCAGAAGCCGCCAATGCGATGGCCCACTTCCCTGTAGCTCCCGGCTGGCACTGCGGAAAGTGAACGTTACATCACGAACTACAATGCCTCCAAACACCTATACACGGGCCATAACACCAACAACCAGCAACACTTCTATCACGCCTGGTAACGTTCACTGGCGCCGTTTGTCAGGGAACCTTGGATTGACGACTCACGACGGCACCCCTGCCGATTCAGGTTCGTGAGAAGATGCAAGGTGAGAGGAAGCATGGCCGTTCCAGGAAGGTACCAATGCCCTCACGATCAAACTGTGGCACATCGGGCACTTATAACGGCAACATACGTGTTTGAATATTCATTGATTGCGGGGTAAAGTTGTATATTATCATGATTCTCTGTAACCTGTGCCGGACCTCCGGCAGAGTCACGCATGCATCAAGATCGTGAAATGGAGACTGATCTGCTGCTGGAAAATATCTCGATCGCTTCTGGAAAGTACTTAATTTATTAGAAGACAATGAAAGAAAGAACTTCAGTGTAATATGATTTCTGCCTAAAAGCCAGCGGAAGCTGTACTACGAAGACTATGTCCGAGTTTGGCTCACAGGATCTGTGCAGCGAGGACGATGTCAGAGTTTGGCTCACAGGATCTGTGCAGCGAGGACGATGTCAGAGTTTGGCTCACAGGATCTGTGCAGCGAGGACGATGTCAGAGTTTGGCTTACAGGATCTGTGCAGTGAGGACGATGTCCGAGTTTGGCTCACAGGATATGTGCAGTGAGGACGATGTCCGAGTTTGGCTCACAGGATCTGTGCAGTCAGGACGATGTCCGAGTTTGGCTCACAGGATCTGTGCAGTGAGGACGATGTCCGAGTTTGGCTCACAGGATCTGTGCAGCGAGGTCGATGTCCGAGTTTGGCTCACAGGATCTGTGCAGTGAGGACGATGTCCCGAGTTTGGCTCACAGGATCTGTGCAGTGAGGACGATGTCCGAGTTTGGCTCACAGGATCTGTGCAGTGAGGACGATGTCCGAGTTTGGCTCACAGGATCTGTGCAGTGAGGACGATGTCCGAGTTTGGCTCACAGGATCTGTGCAGTCAGGAAGATGTCCGAGTTTGGCTCACAGGATCTGTGCAGTGAGGACAATGTCCGAGTTTGGCTCACAGGATCTGTGCAGCGAGGACGATGTCAGAGTTTGGCTCACAGGATCTGTGCAGCGATGACGATGTCACAGTTTGGCTCACAGGATCTGTGCAGCGAGGACGATGTCAGAGTTTGCCTCACAGGATCTGTGCAGCGATGACGATGTCACAGTTTGGCTCACAGGATCTGTGCAGCGAGGACGATGTTCGAGTTTGGCTCTCAGGATCTGTGCAGCGAGGACGATGTCACAGTTTGGCTCACAGGATCTGTGCAGCGAGGACGATGTCCGAGTTTGGCTCCCAGGATCTGTGCAGCGAGGACGATGTCACAGTTTGGCTCACAGGATCTGTGCAGCGAGGACGATGTCCGAGTTTGGCTCACAGGATCTGTGCAGCGAGGACGATGTCCGAGTTTAGCTCACAGGATCTGTGCAGTGAGGACGATGTCCGAGTTTGACTCACAGGATCTGTGCAGCGAGGACGATGTCACAGTTTGGCTCACAGGATATGTGCAGCGAGGACGATGTCAGAGTTTGGCTCACAGGATCTGTCTCACAGGAACTGTGGCTCACAGGATCTGTGCAGTGGCGTCGCAGTCACGGTACCACCGCGACCGAGCCTTAGTCGGCCCCGAAATATAACGTTTGCACAGGGACGTGAAATGGAAATACAGGACACCAGAGGCGCACACAAGGGGGGGGGCGCACGGGCCCGTGCCCCCCCCCCCCTTACGAAATGCTCTCTGAGTCGGCCC
>JAXIVJ010000851.1:125000-173304 GCA_036785665.1 Chirona hameri
GCGCCGTACAAATGTGTCGCTTTCCAATAGTGGAGGGAAAATACCGATCATGAACTTCCAACTTTGAATTAGGGAATAATTGTATTTAATTCTTAAATTTAGATCACATCATTTGAATACCATCACGGTAGCCAAACAAATTGTTGCTAACAAAATCAAACGGTCATTATTTCCCTTTAACAGTACGTTGCTTGGCAACGTGGCGGATGTGTGTGAGGCTCTATCATGATCAATGCCATTCACTGCTTACGTAAGGCATGCATAATTGCTGCCTCCTACGTTGAAGTTCGCATATAGGAACATCACCATACTGGCTTTCTTTCCTATAGCACGCTGCCGACTACCTTTCAATATTGCATAATATGGAGATAATGACGCATTATTACGACAGTAATTCAATATATGCACACAAAGCTTTCGGTAACAATTACCATGATCACTGTGGCTGAGTGCAGGATTATGTCGTCATTATCTCTCCATATCTGTCATGGATATGACTCACAATTGCATAATATGTACAGGGGTCCTTATTGGGTCTGTAATGGTGGGGCCCTCTCGCCCTCTCGCATAATATGTACAGGGGTCCTTATTGGGTCTGTAATGGTGGGGCCCTCTCGTGGTCCGACAGGGCCCCCTTGAGGTCGTGCCCCCCCCCCCCTTACGAAAATCATGTGTGCGCGCCTGCAGGACACCGGACCATCTGACTTCCTCACTTCATCCAACGTCGCATTATAACGCGGGCTGGTTCACATGTCGCACTATTACGAACTGATTCACAAAGCAGCGCCATGTCAGTCTGCGATGGGCGTCGGTGGGTCAGCGGTGACTGGGCGATGGACGTCGGTGGGTCAGCGGTGACTGGGCGATGGACGTCGGTGGGTCAGCGGCGACTGGGCGATGGACGTCGGTGGGTCAGCGGTGGTTGGGATGGACGTTGGTGGGTCAGCGGCGACTGGGCGATGAACGTCGGTGGGTCAGCGGTGACTGGGCGATGGACGTTGGTGGGTCAGCGGCGACTGGGCGATGGACGTCGGTGGGTCAGCGGCGACTGGGCGATGGACGTCGGTGGGTCAGCGGTGGCTGGGCGATGGACGTCGGTATTGTATTGTATTGTACCAAAAGCAAACCATCCACAAAAACAGTGGCTATTACGGTTTTCAGTCAGTTGTAAATAGGGCGAACAAACGGATAAAAATAAATCACTCTTTTAAAATGAACTAATCTAGACATGACACATGACACACAGCACAGCGTACGACATTCATCACAGTCAGATCAGGTAACATGGTTCGATGTGAGCAGCTCGACCTTGAGCGCCCTCCTAAACCGTCCCACAGACAACATCGTAGGGAAATCCGGAGGCAGTGAGTTCATCATGTGGGCGGCTCGATACCCGAATCTCCTTTTCCCGGCCTCAGTACGCGCCCCAGGCACAAACAGCTGATCGTCCTGCCTAGTACACCTACCGCGATCGGGCCGTTCACGATTGGCAGTAAACAGGTCTGCGAGTGATTCCGGCTGGCCGGTACTACGGATTTTCTGGAGCAGGCACAGGGTTTGATAGTGGGAGAGACTAGGAGCGTCAAGCCACCGAAGTGAATCACGCACACCCGATACGTGGTCATATTTACGTTTTCCCGAGATGACTCGAGCCGCAAAGTTAATAACCTTCTCGATGCGAAGGTGATTTTTGGCGGAGCCGTTGCCGTAAACAACCAGACAGTATCGGATGTGGGAGATCACGAGGGCGTTGCCGATTTCCGGGAGGGTTTCGGGTGGAAGGTAGTGTCTGAGGTGGGACAGGCCAGTCAGGATGCCGCAGCATTTACGTGAGACGGCAGTCACATGAGGGTCCCACGAGAGATGCTGATCAAAGATAACTCCAAGGTTTTTTACTTGAGTAGTGGGGGTCAGGGAAGTACCGCGGAAGTTAACCGTAAAGGACGGAAGTGAGCGCAAATTTTGTCGGGTTCCGAGTGTGAGAAACTCGAACTTGGTTACGTTAACTTTGAGGCCGTTGCTGTGAAAATAGCCGCCAAGAGAAGATAGAGCAGATTCCATGCGAGCGATAAGCGCTGGCAGGCAAGATTTGGGTTCTGAGACTAAGACCTGAGTGTCGTCAGCGTACTGCACTACGAATGCATCGGCTACATGGAGACTCAGGTCATTGGCAAAAGCGCAAAAGAGGATAGGGCCGAGGGACGAACCTTGGAATACTCCCTGATTGATAGCTCGAGGGCAAGAAATTTGGAATTTTCCGTCTGAGCCGGTATAGCTAACACTCTGGGTATGACCATTTAAATAGTTTTGAAACCAAGTAGTATTAATGCCGAGAGTCTGGAGCTTGAAGAGAAGTTTGTCGTGGTCAATGACATCAAAACATTTACTTAAATCTATGAGACAAAGAAGTGAAATTTTGCCAGTGTCAAAAGCCAAAAATATTTCATCAGAAATGCAGGTGAGAGCCGTCTCAGTGGAATGCCGCGGGCGAAACCCGTGCTGGGTGGGTGAGAGTAGGTGGTTAGCGGATAGGTAGTAGTAGAGCTGACGTTGGACCGCCCGCTCAACTATTTTGGAAATAACCGGAAGTATAGAAATGGGACGGAAGTTTGAGGGGTCAGAGGGATCGCCCGACTTGTAAATCGGGTGGACGATTGAGTGTTTCCAGAGGACGGGGATGTCGGAGGTGGTGATGCAAAGGTTAATGATATGGAGCAGTACATGGCCAATGGTATTAAATGCAAGTTTCAAGACGCGAATGCAAATTCCATCATCGCCGCGTGCAGAAGAATTTCGCATACTGAACATGATATTATGCAGCGATTTAAGACTGATGGGGTGAGGTGAGAAGGCACACGTCCCCACTCTCGGTAAGCGAGTGGGGAGTGAGGGAGCCGGGCCGTAGCTTGCCAGTTCCGCCGCCACCCTGGGCCCCACTTCGACAAAAAAGTCGTTCAGGGTATCGGCGGAAGCAGATGGCAGCACCTGTGCGCTAGGCCTCTTACTCCCCACTATGTTTTTGGCACACTTCCAGACGCTCGCTCGTCCCTGCTCTTTAATTTGTTTGCTAATGTGCAGTTTTTTTTTCTGCACGAAAGGCCGAACGTGCCAGACGGTTAGCGGAACGATATTCTACTGAGCCATGACCATGCACAGGTCAGGTCAGCGGTGGGTCAGCGGTGGTTGGGATGGACGTCTGTGGGTCAGCGGCGACTGGGCGATGGACGTCGGTGGGTCAGCGGCGACTGGGCGATGGATGTCGGTGGGTCAGGAATGACTGGGCGATGGACGTCGGTGGGTCAGGAATGACTGGGCGATGGACGTCGGTGGGTCAGGAATGACTGGGCGATGGACGTCGGTGGGTCAGGAATGACTGGGCGATGGACGTCGGTGGGTCAGCGGTGGCTGGGCGATGGACGTCGGTGGGGCAGCGGTGGTTGGGATGGACGTCGGTGGGTTGGCGGTGGCTGGGATGGACGTCGGTGAGTCAGCGGTGGCTGGGCGATGGACGTCGGTGGGTCAGCGGTGACTGGGCGATGGACGTCGGTGGGTCAGGAATGACTGGGCGATGGACGTCGGTGGGTCAGCGGTGGCTGGGCGATGGACGTCGGTGGGTCAGCGGTGGTTGGGATGGACGTCGGTGGGTTGGCGGTGGCTGGGATGGACGTCGGTGGGTCAGCGGTGGCTGGGCGATGGACGTCGGTGGGTCAGGAATGACTGGGCGATGGACATCGGTGGGTCAGCGGTGGCTGGGCGATGGACGTCGGTGGGTCAGGAATGACTGGGCGATGGACGTCGGTGGGTCAGCGGTGGCTGGACGATGGACGTCGGTGGGTCAGCGGTGGCTGGGCGATGGACGTCCGTGGGTCAGCGGTGGCTGGGCGATGGACGTCGGTGGGTCAGCGGTGACTGGGCGATGGACGTCGGTGGGTCAGGAATGACTGGGCGATGGACGTCGGTGGGTCAGCGGTGACTGGGCGATGGACGTCGGTGGGTCAGCGACCACTGGGCGATGGACGTCGGTGGGTCAGCGACCACTGGGTGATGGACGTCGGTGGGTCAGGAATGACTGGGCGATGGACGTCGGTGGGTCAGCGATGGCTGGGCGATGGACGTCGGTGGGTCAGCGACCACTGGGCGATGGACGTCGGTGGGTCAGCGACCACTGGGTGATGGACGTCGGTGGGTCAGGAATGACTGGGCGATGGACGTCGGTGGGTCAGCGATGGCTGGGCGATGGACGTCGGTGGGTCAGGAATGACTGGGCGATGGACGTCAGTGGGTCAGCGACGACTGGGCGATGGACGTTGGTGGGTCTTCGGCGACTGGGCGATGAACGTCGGTGGGTCAGCGGTGACTGGGCGATGGACGTTGGTGGGTCAGCGGCGACTGGGCGATGGACGTCGGTGGGTCAGCAGCGACTGGGCGATGGACGTCGGTGGGTCAGCGGTGGCTGGGCGATGGACGTCGGTGGGTCAGCGGTGGTTGGGATGGACGTCTGTGGGTCAGCGGCGACTGGGCGATGGACGTCGGTGGGTCAGCGGCGACTGGGCGATGGACGTCGGTGGGTCAGGAATGACTGGGCGATGGACGTCGGTGGGTCAGGAATGACTGGGCGATGGACGTCGGTGGGTCAGGAATGACTGGGCGATGGACGTCGGTGGGTCAGGAATGACTGGGCGATGGACGTCGGTGGGTCAGCGATGGCTGGGCGATGGACGTCGGTGGGTCAGGAATGACTGGGCGATGGACGTCGGTGGGTCAGCGGTGGTTGGGCGATGGGCGTCGGTGGGTCAGGAATGACTGGGCGATGGACATCGGTGGGTCAGCGACCACTGGGCGATGGACCTCGGTGGGTCAGCGATGGCGTCGATGAAGGTAAGTGGGAGCGACACGCACATGGACAAGTTACGCAAACGATCACGGCAGTCCTCTGTCACGGCTGGGTCAATAGCCAATCTGTGCCGTCGGTGGCGGCAAGACCGGTAGTCCATCCGGAGTCGACACAGCGCCCCTGGCCTCGCTCCCCTATATGACCGGCCGAAAACGTCACTTCGTCCGCGACCATGAAACGCTGGAACATAATTGTTAATCATAATTGATCACACACCGACAGCAGCGCCTCCGCCAGAAGGCGCGACAGAGCGCGCGTTTTTGCCCCGGACGCCGGCCGAGGACGTTATCTATATGTGGCCACGCAGACCATTAGTTGGCCATGCGGGCGTGCCTACGAATATCTGTGTTTCAGCTGGGTTCCCATATTCGGAAAGTCGAGGGAGTCGTGAACGTGTGGAGTGTCTGCTGCGCTCGTGTTTAAACGTTATCATCAGTATCGTAACATTTCGTCCCTTCTGCGACTCCTAAATTTACTACACTGAGAAGGTCTATGTAGTCTGCTAAAAAACTACTTTAAAGGAAACATATTACCTTGTCAATGGGGTTTTGAGCTGAGATAGGCAAGATGTACTCCATGCTCGAAAATTGACTTGAGAAGCTTTTACATCTTCAGAGAAACCCCTTAATTAATTCAAATTGGCTCACCGGAGTCATAGAACTATGTAGAAACCGGAACTAGTGGGCATCGTATGTCCCATCGCTGATTAGTTGATTTGTTGATCTGCAAAAGCAACGATTACGTATTGCTTCGGGAATAAATATTATTAACATTGAAATACCTATATAGCGCTGGACAAGAACATGCTGTTTCAGCCTTATTCTTATTCCTACCTTATTCCTACCTTATTCCTACCTTATTCCCTTGATTGCACGAATGAACTTTGTGAGGTATATATCGTGATTGTTGCTAAAATCGTCTATAAAACACTTTTCTCAGCAATATTCTTAGTTACATTATACGTCACGTGAGTGCAGATGACGTCACGATGACATTGCGTGCTTCTTAGCAAAGCAACAGATTTCGTATTAATTCACTCCATCCAGATGGAAAAAGTCTGAATTCGTACCAAATAGCTGACATTATAATTTTTTTCTCCCGCGTCCATATATATTGTTATGGCTTACTAGTAGCATTATAATTCATTTCTAGCTTCTTTCAATCATTTCTGAGCTTTTTTAAAGGTGAGCCGTTTCCTTTAAGTTGCACGGCACGTGATGAGGCGTCTTGCCAGTCTGTAAGTACACGGTTTCAACGTATTGCGGTATATGTAGCAGACTTGTAACCGACTCAGAGTTGAGTCATGAATCGACTCACGAGTCGGACATTTTTGGATGGGTCATGAGTCGAGTCGATTCAATTTTTATCAACAGCACTTGAGTCAAGAGTCGAGTCGATTGAATTTGTTTGAAACAGCACTTGAGTCAAGAGTCGAGTCAGTTCTTCGGCTGTTAGTCAGACTTGAGTCGACTCAAACAAATTTGAGTCTGTCACAACAGGGACAAAGTCAGGGGGTACTGCCCCCCCCCCCTTGAGCAAACCAGTTTACACTAGATAAAATGTAATTCTGCTGACGACCCGACCCCCCCCCCCCTCCCCCTGGTCAACCAACTTGTGATGATGAGTCAAATTGAGTCGACTCAAATATATTTTTGAGTCGAGTCGATTCATTTTTTTAAAACAGCACTTGAGTCAAGAGTCGAGTCGATTCAATTTTTAAAACAACACTTGAGTCAAGAGTCGAGTCGATTCATTTGTATTTTAACAGAACTCGAATCAAGAGTCGAGTTAGTTCTTCGGCTGTTGAGTCACGACTTGAGTCGACTATACAAATTGAGTCGTCATAAGTCTGATTGTAGAGCCACGCATGAAATGGATGTCACCCACATGAGTTCTTTTTAGGGTTAAATGCATGTTCAATTTTCTGCGACATCCTATGTTCGTGTGTTTCCTGAAAGTTGCATTATCACTGCTTCATGAGCTGGAACCATATGGGTTTCGAATGTCATTGTTGGAACCATATGGGACCATATTGGGTTTCGAATGTCATTGTCAAGATTGCGTGTGTGATAGCGTTAAGGAAACTAGTACCTATGCATAACGAAGCACGAACGGTCGGAAGTTAAATGAAGGAATACCTATGAAGACAGCAGCGTATTCGTATTTGTATTCAAATGCGTATTCAAGGAAGTCCTGATTTCGCCAAAAAAAATTACAACTACAAGACGGTCGCAATAGCCCAGGTAGGTATAGCGTCTCCCAAGTTATACGCTTATACCCCTAGCGGTTTGATCTACAGAGAACAAAAATAGCTCGAAAGGTCTAGGGTTGGTTAAAAGGCTTGCAAGTGGCGTCGACCAAACCTGGTAGATATTTGGAAAATCGGACCCCATGGATCAGTATCGCAGAACGTGCAATGTGAAATGTATACGACTCGGACTGACACTTCCTAATCGCTCTTTTCGGAAGGCTCAATAATAGGGAACCCCGAAATATGCATTGGGTACTTCATTGCTAGAAAATCCCAGAAAAAAAACTTACTTAGCCTGGAGACATGCACTCCAGCGCCTTGCTATCTGCAGTCATAGATTGGACACAACGCAACAGATGACCTGACTCTGACCTCTGACCACTGGCGGATACAGGGGGGGGGGGCATCAGGGCAAATACGCAACAGATGACCTGACTCTGACCACTGGCGGATACAGGGGGCATGACACAACGCAACAGATGACCTGACTCTGACCTCTGGCGGATACAGGGGGGGGGGGGCATCAGGGCAAATACGCACCAGATGACCTGACTCTGACCACTGGCGGATACAGGGGGGGGCATCAGGGCAAATACGCAACAGATGACCTGACTCTGACCTCTGGCGGATACAGGGGGGGGGGCATCAGGGCAAATACGCAACAGATGACCTGACTCTGACCACTGGCGGATACAGGGGGGGGGGGGGCATCAGGGCAAATACGCAACAGATGACCTGACTCTGACCACTGGCGGATACAGGGGGGGGGGGGGGGGGGCATCAGGGCAAATACGCAACAGATGACCTGACTCTGACCACTGGCGGATACAGGGGGGGGCATCAGGGCAAATACGCAACAGATGACCTGACTCTGACCACTGGCGGATACAGGGGGGGGGGGCATCAGGGCAAATACGCAACAGATGACCTGACTCTGACCACTGGCGGATACAGGGGGGGGGGCATCAGGGCAAATACGCAACAGATGACCTGACTCTGACCACTGGCGGATACAGGGGGCATCAGGGCAAATACGCAACAGATGACCTGACTCTGACCACTGGCGGATACAGGGGGGGGGCATCAGGGCAAATACGCAACAGATGACCTGACTCTGACCACTGGCGGATACAGGGGGGGGGCATCAGGGCAAATACGCAACAGATGACCTGACTCTGACCACTGGCGGATACAGGGGGGGGGCATCAGGGCAAATACGCAACAGATGACCTGACTCTGACCACTGGCGGATACAGGGGGGGGGGGGGGCATCAGGGCAAATACGCAACAGATGACCTGACTCTGACCTCTGGCGGATACAGGGGGGGGCATCAGGGCAAATACGCAACAGATGACCTGACTCTGACCACTGGCGGATACAGGGGGGGGGGGGGCATCAGGGCAAATACGCAACAGATGACCTGACTCTGACCACTGGCGGATACAGGGGGGGGGGGCATCAGGGCAAATACGCAACAGATGACCTGACTCTGACCACTGGCGGATACAGGGGGCATCAGGGCAAATACGCAACAGATGACCTGACTCTGACCACTGGCGGATACAGGGGGGGCATCAGGGCAAATACGCAACAGATGACCTGACTCTGACCACTGGCGGATACAGGGGGGGGGCATCAGGGCAAATACGCAACAGATGACCTGACTCTGACCACTGGCGGATACAGGGGGCATGACACAACGCAACAGATGACCTGACTCTGACCACTGGCGGATACAGGGGGGGGGCATCAGGGCAAATACGCAACAGATGACCTGACTCTGACCACTGGCGGATACAGGGGGGGGGGGCATCAGGGCAAATACGCAACAGATGACCTGACTCTGACCACTGGCGGATACAGGGGGGGGGGGGGCATCAGGGCAAATACGCAACAGATGACCTGACTCTGACCACTGGCGGATACAGGGGGGGGGGGGGGCATCAGGGCAAATACGCAACAGATGACCTGACTCTGACCACTGGCGGATACAGGGGGGGGGGCATCAGGGCAAATACGCAACAGATGACCTGACTCTGACCACTGGCGGATACAGGGGGGGGGGGGGCATCAGGGCAAATACGCAACAGATGACCTGACTCTGACCACTGGCGGATACAGGGGGGGGGGGGGGCATCAGGGCAAATACGCAACAGATGACCTGACTCTGACCACTGGCGGATACAGGGGGGGGGGCATCAGGGCAAATACGCAACAGATGACCTGACTCTGACCACTGGCGGATACAGGGGGGCATCAGGGCAAATACGCAACAGATGACCTGACTCTGACCACTGGCGGATACAGGGGGGCATCAGGGCAAATACGCAACAGATGACCTGACTCTGACCACTGGCGGATACAGGGGGGGGGGCATCAGGGCAAATACGCAACAGATGACCTGACTCTGACCACTGGCGGATACAGGGGGGGCATCAGGGCAAATACGCAACAGATGACCTGACTCTGACCACTGGCGGATACAGGGGGCATGACACAACGCAACAGATGACCTGACTCTGACCACTGGCGGATACAGGGGGGCATCAGGGCAAATACGCAACAGATGACCTGACTCTGACCACTGGCGGATACAGGGGGGGGGGGCATCAGGGCAAATACGCAACAGATGACCTGACTCTGACCACTGGCGGATACAGGGGGCATCAGGGCAAATACGCAACAGATGACCTGACTCTGACCACTGGCGGATACAGGGGGCATCAGGGCAAATGCCCTCCCCCAGGAATCGGGGGGGGGGGGCATTCAATACAAGTATCCCCCCCCCCCCCGCGCGTTCCAAATTTATCGTAAAATCGTAAACATTGCCTTTGCAGCAGTCAAAATCCAGTTATCCACAGTAAAAAAAGAGGAAAATTTCGCGCCGTTTCGCGGCATGACACAACTTTCGCAATTGCATAAACAAAATTGGAAAATGGGGAAATTGAATTACATTAACACGCGCAGTGGAGGGAGGACTTTTGTGCCCCCCCCCCCCCCCCCCCCAACCCCACATGTTTTTCGTGAATAGCTCAAAAACAAAGCGGCACAGGGCGGTGTTGTTTGCGCGACATTAACGCCAACTCAATAGCGGATCGTTTGACGCAAGAAAAATGAAAATCAGTCGATACATTTTTGAGTTATATGGATTTTCAGTCCAAGATGGCGGCCAGAATCGAGGTAGGCAAAGCGATATTTTCGGAACCAACAGTCGGATCGAGATGATTCAAACGCCATTCGGTATACAATGTAAATTTTCATCCCCAAAAACAACTTTGGACACATTGCTAGTGACCTGTGACGTCACAGAGGTCAAATTCCAAAAATTGTGACATTTGGCCCGATTTGACCTTCGTGACATCGTTTGACCTTTGAAGATATTGACTGAAGGTCAAGGAAATTTTAGTAAATGTAGATCATCATAGCACATACCTATCCTGTAAGTCTGATCGTACTAGCTTTCATACTTTCGGAGATCTTAGGACTTAGGGGGGAACTAAAGCCCCCCCCCCCCCTTCACTGCGTGTCAGTGGCCCCCTCTCCACTGCGCGTATTAAGTGTTTGGCAGAGGCTCTCCTTGGCGGTAATTGCTGGCACTAGTGGGTCCAGGGAGCATCAGTGGCAAATTCCCCCCCCCCCCCCAGGAATCTGGGAGGGGCATTCAATACAAGTATGCCCCCGCGCGTTCCCTGCACTGCACGTGAAAAACAATGATCTTAGGAGAAAACTTCATGAAAACGGAAGCTTTTTTCACGAGTGATTGAATTTGAAGTTTGCATGTATCCCTTTCTTTCAATGATAGAAAAAACAGCGCACCGTATGCAATTCAAGCAGCCCCCGTGACACTTAACCCTCGCCCCGCTGGGGGGGGGGGGGGGCAGAATCTGCCATTCCTCCCGCATTTTCTCAATAACTTGAAATCAATTATATATATATATATCAACGTTAAACTTCCAGTACCTTATACTGCATCAATTATACGTCTTTCCACCTAAATTTCAATGAAATTAATGCAGTATTTTGGGAGATAATGACGTTTTAATGACGTCATGTCATGCCATTTTTGGTGGAAAACGATAAATGTTTGAGCAATCGTAGCAAATAGAGTTTGAAGCAAATTGCAACAACCAAACGTCAAAAGAAAGGAAATGATACATTTTCTTCAAAATAGCTATCTCGGATTTGCGAAATTTTGTGTTTTTGACCTCCAAAAATGGGAAGACAAAAATCGGGGGGAAAAATCCACAAAATCATTTTTTGTGAATTTGAAAAGTGAATTTCTTAAGCTCGAATACCAAAATAAGGCGACCGGCCCAAATCCGCGGAGAAAAAAATAGGGGTACCTTTTTGCCACAAAAAGATGCCCTTCCTCCTACGGAGAGAGGTTGGATCCGCCAGTGACTCTAACCTCATCATTTGACTTCAGCCCGCAAAACCAAGGGGAAAGGGAATTTGTCAAAACGAAGGTAACGCGTAACTCTTCATCAATTGACTTTGAAAACAACCTGAGTCAAGCCATAGCCACCATAGCTTACATTACATTACATTAGCTTACATTGCACATCGAGTGATCTAGCCCGCCTAGGTCACCACTTGCCTTCAAATCTCGACGCAATGTAACCACGATGACGGCCGTCGGACCTGCCAGCCAGCGCGTGCAGACTGTCCGCTGGACGGCCGATACCGTATTCGTGGAGTGTCTGATGATGTCAATATATGTCCGCTGGACGGCCGATACCGTATTCGTGGAGTGTCTGATGATGTCAATATAAACCACAAATTATGGTAGGAAGACGCAGGGGCGGATCTAGTAGTGTTTTGTGTTTGTTTGGGGGGCAAATCCTATAGCGTATTTCAAAAACAAAATGTTGAGCGGGGGGTAGCAGACCGTCAGCTCTCAGCGAGAAGTTGTTGACCGGGTGGTGGGGGGTAGAGCGCGTCGTCAACCCGTCAGTAACTGTACGTCCGGACGTTTTTTGGGGGGAGGGGGCATATCATGGTTTCAGGACCTCTGGGGACCATAGCCCCTTACCCCCCCTCCCCCCTGGATCCGCCCCTGGGAAGACGGATATCGCATAATATCTACGCTAGTTCACTTAGAAAGTCATTTCAAGGGCAGAGCAGAGTTCGCATTAACCAACAGACGGTGCATGATTCCAGCTTTGGCCCTTCAGATCACCGTTTGATATAAGATCAACTGAAATGATGTTGATTTTTGCTTCAGGGTTTCGCAACTGCGGAGGTTATGTGGCACCCATAGATCCCCGAAGACACTGCGATCCTTTTCACGATCCCTGAAATACGTATTTGACGCTACCGGCGGATCATGTTTAAGAAAGATCTTATTGTTCAGTAGTGTGTTCAGCCTTGAGCATTTGTTTTTTATATCAATCGTTTGACCTGAGAAAGCCGAAAAAGTAGCGAAAATTGAAGAAGAAATGCAACGCCAAAATCGCCACGGTACCACAGGTACGCGATAAGTCGCAGAAGACGTGAAAAGACAATATCACAGACGGGCCGCGAAAAGACGCCACAAACGTGTGGGATGTCACCTGTGGGGTGCCACAGTCAGAGATTGGTCAAGTTTGGTTAGACCTGGGCATCGTTTTATAAAGCGGCGTAACTTACGAACCTACGACCTTTGCTCCGCTTTTGGCGTAGCAGGCAGTGGTGGGCAACTTCCGTTCCTCCGCTACTCCGTTACTAACGGAACTACTTTTTTCAGTAACGGAGTAACGCTCTCGTTACTTTTCAAAACAGGTAACGGACCAAGTAACTTCCGTTACTTTATAATCAAGTCCGTTACTCCGGTACTCCCTTAATTTTGTGTTGATAGAATGGGCCGGTGTGAAAAGGACGGGCACCACTAGCGGGGAAATTGACCTTTGACCTTGATCTAATATCACTATTAGATATCCGCATTCATTCTTGTCCAACACAGATGGCTGCTTTGTAATTATGTACAGTTGGTAGAGATCTGCAAAGCATACTTGGCCGTGACATGTTCTTAAAATCCACGGGAGGTCAAAACGTCATCTTAGGTCATATGAGGTCAGTGACCTCGGTTGACCCGTGAAAGAACATGACCCCAGTGGAACATATTATTATGTAAAATGGATGCCAAATTTGAAATCAGCGTCACAAAATGCCCTAGAAACTGACAGAGGCCAAAACAAGTCATCTCAGGTCATCGGAGGTCATGATCTCAGTGGAAACCATAAATGTCACCACCTGTTCATATGTTGCTGAACAACAAACACTCGGAAAGCGCACAAGTTAGAAGCTTCGATACTACGGGACGCAGGTTGCGTCTGACATGACCTTGAGAAACAGGTCATAGGTCACGGGTCATGGGCAGTAGAGGTTTGACATTTTCAGAGTACTTGTCGAGTTGTTATAAAGTAGGGTACTGAACGTTTCATCACAATCAGTCGATAAATACGCGAGTTATTCACCCAAAACCGGGGTGAGTGGGAGTGGCATCCACCCCCTACACTGGCGAGGGTTAAACTAAAGTAGCGGACTAAAGCAACCTCCGTTAAATTTGTCGCAAAGTAACGGAGTCACGAGTAACGGAAGTACTGTTATGTGTAACGGAGTAACGAGTAACGGAAGTTGGAACTACATTTTTTAGTAACGGTCCCCACCACTGGTAGCAGGTTTGCTATTTGTGTAAAATGATAATAACACCAATGGCCAAAGGGCCCCAAAAGACGTCACATGCGTGGAATAATATTTACCGGTTGTGAATAACAAATATCCGCCACGATCACAGCTGTCGACCACCTGTCACCGCAATGACATTCTTTTCGATTCAGAGAGCGATGTGGATAGTATCTATGCAAATATACCGTCGCCGAAGTATTCCGTACACGTATAGTGTATTCCGTCGCCGAAGCAAAGCTATCGCGTGGGTGCTAGTCTAACAGTTGTTCTTCGAGCTCCATGCCGTTATCCTATTTTGTTTTCTCCAGAAGTACAGTCGGTCTCATCCCTTGCCACCACGTGGCGCTACGGTCGCGATAGGCACAAAAAAGGTGGTTTCCCCACCGTAGGTTGGTACCCATTGTGGCTGTCTTGCAGGTGCGTGACTTGGGGAGGGGGAGGGAGGGAGGGAGTGTGCAAGGCCATAGAGACTAGGTAGACCCGTCCGGGGTAGGCAGCGAAATGCGTGATGTCACGGGCACGTGACGTCACACGCTCCCTATTCAAATAGTGTTAAATCGGCCTACTTTCGCGTCCTACCATTTGCATACCTTAGGTGACAGAGGGATCAATTGAGCAATAAATGATAGATTGAAACGTCCTCTACAGCTCGCTTTTGGGACATTTTCTCCTAAATTGCAAGGGTGAGCCGCTAGACGATGTCAAAGCGACGATGTCAAAGCGAGGTATGCAACCGAGCGAGGCCCATGCCCATATAAGGCAATGTTTGGATTTTGGCCACGGGGAACTGTCGCTGGATGCTGTTTTTGGTTGAAGTGCGAATTTTGTATTATTTCACCTGGTTGTTGATGAAGTGAGGTGACTTGAGGATACTTTGTAGTAGTATCTATCAGGTGAAAGTATGTTTACATCTGGATTACACTTGCTTCACCTACAATTATGTTGAAGATCGTTGAGTGACGAATGCGCCACCGTAAATAAACATGGCGGCCGCGCCGGTCGAAGGCGTAATTCTTTTGGTAGACCGAGAAGTGCCACGAGACGGTCTACGAAAGGAAATACGCTTCTCCCGATTCGGCCACCCCATTGGTGGAAATCGAGCTGGAAAGTGACGCCAGGGGACAGGGTGGACACGTTACGGAGATAGCCATGACACCCCCCTGGGGAGTGTGGTGCGTTGTCGGAATGGAATGCGCCGCGACCCAGGTGGTGGTCAGGGCCGTCTGTCTCGAGGGTCAAGATGTCGCCTGTCCTGAGCTTGCAGAGATTAAATATTGGAGACTGAATAACAGTGCTCATCACATCAGCCCAAATAGCTCAGTCGGTATAGCTGTCTACTCCTAGCGTATTCGTAGATTGCTCGTGGGTTCGAACCGCGCTGGAACCATGCGCTTTTACGTGTATTTCTTTCTTAATCATGCCACGTGTCATGTGCAATGCAGAGCCCCGAAATTACAAATGCAAACGTCCACCTGATGATTCTGCACGAACAAGCAGACAAATGCAATGGGCCTCGCACTGATATGTTTGCATCACGCCGCTCCGTTCTTCACGCTCCACAAACACACCCGGGCGGGTTGATATCCATTAAGTTAGTGATGATATCTGCGACGACAGTATCTAAAACCTTAGGTCTATATGAAGCATCGCCAGGTGTGTAGCTGATAGAGCATCTGACTGGCTACACTGAGAGAATATAAAACACCCGTCGGGTGGTTTTAGATGTGACTCCGGTTGTCACACACCTATAAATGTGTTCGTTGACACCTTTAAAGGAGTCGCGACACCCGTTGAACACTGTTTAAAGTGTCGTGACACCCATAAAACACCTTTTACAGTGTACCACCACTCTTCATTCGCAAAAAGGCACCTGGTGAACACCCGACGGGTGTTATTTATTGGTGTACTTTGGGTGTCATGGCACCCATAGAACACTTTATCCGGTGTACCGACATTCTTCACTTACCACATGACACCCATAAAACACCCAACTAGGTGTTATCTGTAGGTGTATTTTGGGTGTCACGACACCCATCAAACACCTTATCCGGTGTACCGACACAAAATATTTCCTGACTGGGATTCGAACCAGGGACCGGTCACCCATCCAAGTACTTGCTGCTGCTTGACTAGAAAGACCGGATGCAAACGGTGTTGGTGCTGAGTTGGTGCGAAAAAGTGACACCTATAGAACACCTTATCCGGTGTACCGATACTTCTCGCTCACGAATGACACTCAGAAAACACCCGATTGTTGTTATCTATAAGTGTATTTCGGCTGTTACGACACCCACCAGAACACCTTTGCAGGTGTACCGACACTCTTCATTGACAAAATGACACTCAGAAAATACCCGACAGGTGTTATATATTAGTGTATGTTGGGTGTCACGACGCCTGTGAAACACCTTTTCTAGTGTACTGACAGTCAATCACAAAATGATGCACCTAGAAACATCCGACAAGTGTTACTTATCGGTGTATTTAGGGTGTCGTGACACGTCTATGCGTGGTGTGTTGGTGCCGACTACCATCGCATCGTGTGTTCCATACTCACAGTTCAGGTGTTCACGGACACCTGCGTGGTGTGTCGGTACCGACTACCATCGCATCGTGTGTTCTCTACTCACAGTTTAGGTGTTAACGGACCCTGCCCGCTGTGTTGGTGTCCAATACCCCTATATCATGAGTTCCTTCGCCTCCAGCTCAGGTGTTCATCTACACCTTCTAGTTACACCCGTTGAGGTGTAGATGCAGGTGGCGCCACTGGCGGATCTGGCGGCGCGCATGCGCGCGCATTCAAACTCTTTTCAAACCACGCGGCCGCGCGGCAGTTGCCGAGGCAGTGATGTGAGTGGTGCACGTCGAACCATTACCAGTGTTCAAGTTTACCGTGGAGTTGCGGAAGGCAGTACTGAGTGGTGCACGTCGAACCATTACCAGTGTTCAAGTTTACCGTGGAGTTGCGGAAGGCTGACAATCGTGTGTCGTGATTGGAGTTGAGTACCTAATTGTGAGCTGTGAGTGTGCAATACGTGCGTTCTTTTGATCTTAGAAATGTAGTTAGTTGTGATTTTGTGATCGAAACATTAGGTATGATAGAGTCATTTATGTTCCATTCCCATACCGTCACAACCAAGTATTATGCACCGGTCGGAGCTGCAGCTCCGACCGGCCACCCGATACCGACCGGGCCGACCGACCGACCGACCGACCGGGCCCGATACCGGCCAGGGTCCAAAGGGTGGTCGCTGAGCTGTCCGCCATGTGAATGGATGCAACAAAGGTTTTTGGCAGCCGGGCCAGATCCCGCAAGGGTCCAATAAGGTGCAGTGTTAACTAAGATGTCGTCCATGTGAATGGAAGAAAACTTTTGTGGATGGAAGCAAAATAAAGACGAGCCGTTTCTATGTTATCGTTCATGGCATGCTGAGTCTCAGAATTGGTTCGCCATGAGCGAATTTTGACGCGTCACCCACCAGAGTTGGTGACCTTTTGTTGGGTCTCGATGTGTGCACGGTGAACAAATATCGTCAGATTTATCACGCGGGTAGGTGTGTCGAGAAATCGATATGCAATTTCAAATTATTTATCTCCACCTGCCTGTTTTGTGTCAATTTTGTTAAACTGCAGTTTAACAAAATTGACAAAACGTCGCGTTCACCTGTTCAAACACCCGTGGGGTGTTTTTTTGTGGTGAAACTCCCTTGCGGGTGTTGCCGCGTGTGTTGCCATGAGTGTGCGCACCCGTGCAGGGTAAAAAGGGTGTGAGACACCCGTGGGGAGCTGGTGGGGTTGAACACCCGTGGAGTGTTTTTGGGTATGCAGTTTAACACACACCCCAGTGATATTCCCCCCAGTATCCATACAGGTGTCATCTGAGTGACACCGTTTAAGGTGTAAGTAGGGTGTCAAACAGAGGCAGCTGACACTCATACTGGGGTGTATGACACCCGGCTTGGGGGGGCCTGACTCCCAAATAGATATGGGAAGGGTGTATCATGACCCCATTAAGGGTGTAGCATGACACCCATAAATTACGCCCGTGGGTATGCAGTTTAACCGCTTACGCCGTTAACGGTGTTTTAAATTTGCTCAGTGTACGTGTTTAAATTTGACCTTTACCTTGAGATCAGGTAAAAATATCGACATTTTTTTGGCGCAATGCAAATTTATCAATCGTCGCAAGCGACAGACGGATAGCCATTTCCGAGACGACACCTGTGACGACGGTATCGGTCAACTTGAGATAAAAAATATTCGCCTTAAAGTATAGCCCGTGCAGTGTTCTATCAATTGCACACTTAGCGATGCTTCACAGACCTATGGTTTTCTTAAAACTGGTTATCACAGACATCGTCGCTAACTTAACATTCTAGATCTGCGTATATTTCCAACCACGGTCCACCACACAGCCTCGCCACACATGCGCATTGTTATGTCCCGATCGGCCTGTGTGGGTCAGACCAGGACATTTTTGGTATCAATCGCAACTTTATGAATTAATGCAGTGAAGATTCCGCCAAGTATCGGCCTGCACCGGGCGAGCTGTCAAACCGGTCCGGCCCCGCCTCGGTACGGGATTCAGCCAGCTATCGTTTTGCCTACCGTAGGAGACCCATAGATAGGGAAGATCATTAGCCGTTTTCACGAAGGATTTTGCGATTGGGGCGATTGGGGCGTTTGGGGCGTTTGGGGCGTTTGGGGTAAATGGACCTATAGCTCGTAAGAACACAGCTTTTCCAGGTGATTTTTGGTATCAATCGCAACTTTATGAAATAATGCATTTTTCTGGAAATTCCATGTTAATGATAACACCATAATTTACTTCAAATTAACCATTTCATCTTAAACTAGCTCTGGTGTTGCCAGACGGCTGGGATGTTCGTGCGACGCCATCTTGCTCGAATCCCGGAAGTGGCTGGTTCGGTAAATGGTCATATTTAGCAACGACATGGTTTTCAGGAATAATAGCTTATTTCGATGAAAACTAGATGACTTAGTCCATTCATATTTTCAGTCATATTCACTTTTGAAAGCAATGAATAATGATAATTAGCGATTTCGTTTTGATCATTTGTTGTCAGATGACGGGAATGCTGGCTCCGGCTCTGCGCTGGCTCTGCACAGGCGCCACCGCTCGGTCACCATGGCGACGGGACGGCCGGTCGCCTGACGTCACGTTGCACACGTGGCTCCGGCGCCGGCCGGCTGGTCACCATGGCGACCAGCCGGCCGGTCGCCTGACGTCACGTTGTGCATGCGCAGAGCCGTGGTTTGCACCCAGCAATGGCGTCCGTTCGATCTAGAGCAGCCATTTTTTAGTTTTCAGTACCAGTGGCTGCAGAAAGCCCGCATGTTTCATGGGTTTATAAGTGCCTTTTCTGAGGTCTTTTCAGCTATTTGTGAGATTCATCAATTAATCAATGAATCAAATCAAAAACATTTGGTGTGATTCGAAATGCGTAAGGATTGTTCCGTTTTTTTTTTGTAAACCAACGAAGTTACCGCTCTAAATTGGACGATTCAGCGGCAGGCACGTAGCCAGGATTTCGTCCAGGGAGGGGCGGCGCCTCGAAAGGGTCCCTTCCCGAGCGTTGAAAGGGCCCCTTCCCAAGCGTTGAAAGGACCCCCCCCCCCCCCCCCCCCCAACAAAAAAAACGCATGAAAAGGCACGTTACAAGGCTGAAAAATGCAGTATGGCAGGTATGGCATGGGCCAGACCAACGTTTAGGAGCTGGAGTTAGCAAACTGCCACATCAACTTTGGAACCAGCGACACGAATTTGGAATCAGCCATACCAACTTGGAATATTTTTTAAGCTCAAGACCTGGAACAAATTGCGCCGCGGAGCGGCGCGAAAATTTTGAGTTTTATGCCCTGGGTTGCTTTCTCATCAATGCGTCGCATTGCGTATGGTGCGGACCTCTAAAATTGCTATATTGTGCGTTTAAAAGTGCGGGGAAAAAGTGCTAAAGTGAACTATTTTGCCCAATAATATAGGAAAGTAGCAACATAACACATAAATGCGCCGAGAAACTGACCGATTTTTTCCTAACCCGCATATAATTGAATTTGCAGTTAAATTGCGCCGCGGAGCGGCGCGAAAATTTTGAGTGTTATTCCCTGTACAACTGTATTCTTACTGTTGAAAGGCCCAAGGTCCCTTCAGATCGTCTAGGGGCCCCTCTGACCTTTTCTACGCCCTTCCGACCTGTTCAGGGACTCATCTGGGATCCGCGAAGCGAAAAGATATGATGTGGAGTTGGTGATATATATAATACAAAGAGGGCTTACTCTACAGGAAAAAATAAAATCGGATCTTTCGGGAATATTGTAGCACCCTGACAAAGGGTGTTACAATATATCCGAAAGCTCCGCTTTTAATATTTTATTGTGGAGTAAGTCCTCTTTGTATGTAATCTTCATCTGGGATCTCTACGTGCTTTGACCCTTCCGGTCTCACCAGAGACTCCTCTGACCTTCCCAGAAGTCCCTCTTGTGTGTCAAGGGGCCATTCGGCCTGTTCGGAGGTCCTTCCGACCTGGCCAGGGACTGCACTGGCTGCTTTGTCGCCCTGCCGACATGCTCAGGGGCAGGGGCGGCGGATTGCGGGGCGCAGGGTACCCAAAATCCCCTCCCCCTCAAATGAAAATCCTGGGGAGGGGAAAGGTCATGCTGCCCCAGATTGATCAGGCTAAAATCTGGGGGGGGGGGCAAAACTACCCTTTGCCCCCCAGGATTTTCGACTGGGGGAATTTTGGGTACCCTGTTCCCGCAATCCGCCGCCCCTGCTCAGGGGCCCCACCGAACTGCCCAGGGGCCCCTCCAGTCTGGCTAGGAACTCATCCGGCATATTCAAGAGGCCTTCCGACCGGCCCAGGGACCCTTTCGGTCTAGCCAGGGGCCCTTCTGACTTGCCCAGGAGCCCCTCCGATCGGCCCAACAACTCTTCTGGTCGGCCTGCGCTGGCTGCTTTGTCGCCCTGCCGACATGCTCAAGGGGCCCTCAGGCCTGCCCTGGAGCCCCTCCGTGCTGGCCAGGGGCCACTTCGGCATGTTCAGGGGCCCTTCTCACCCGCCCAGGGGTCCTTTCGGTCTGGGCAGGGGCCCCTCCGATCTGCGCAGGGGGCCCTTTTAATTTTTCAGGGGTCCTCTGGTCTCTCCAGGGGCCCTTTAACCTTTTAAGGGGCCCTTCCGACCTAGCAAGGGACTGCGCTGGCTGCTTTGTCGCCTTGCGACATGCTCCGAGGGCCCTCCGACCTGCCCTGGGGCCCCTCCGTGCTGGCTAGGGGCTCATTCGGTATGTTCAGGGGCCCTTCTGACCACCTAGGGGCCCTTTCGGTCTGGCCAGGGCCCCTCTTAACTTCCCAGGGGCCCTCTGGTCTGTCCAGGGGCCCTCCAACCTACTCAGAGGCCCTTATGACCTGGCAAAGGACTGCGCTGGCCGCTTTGTCGCCCTGTCGACATGCTCAGGGGCCTCTCAATCTGCCCAGGGGCCCCTCTGTGCTGGCTAGGGGCCCATTCGACGTGTTCAGGGGCCCATTCGACGTGCTCAGGGGGCCCTCTGACCCGCTCAGGGGCCCTTTCCGTCTGGCCAAGGACCCCTCTGACATGCACAGGGCTCTTTTGAATGTCCAAGGGGCCCTCTGGTCTTTCAGAGAGGGCCCTGGTGGCCTAAAGGGCCTCTGAAGTCCTCTAAACTCTCTAAAGACCACGCTTCGTGTAGTAAAGAACATATGATACCGCGCTTCGCGCGGTCTCGTCGGCCCTTTTCGGCGCGCTGCGCGCGCCGAAAAGGGCCCTCGCGCGCCAAAAAGGGCCCTCCTGGCCTCCAGGGGAGGGCGGCCGCCCCCGCCGCCCTCCCCTTGGCTACGTGCCTGTTCAGCGGGACGGGGCGACATTGAATTAAGGTCTGTCTATGCTTTTGAAGTTTTGACATTTGATTGCGTTTTTCATCATAATGTTATATTGCTTTGCTATTAATATCTTCAGTTTTGCCCTAACTAACTGTCAATTGCGTATTTTATTTAATCAAAGCTGATTATCTAGTATACTTTTTAGCTCTTTTGGGGCGTTTTCGGTATATTTTGTAGAAGGAACTAACACAGCCCAAAATTGCCAGATTTGCTCATGAATGTGAATATTCAAAGCTAACTAACGGTAAATATTGCATTGTAAGAGCATATACTTATACATTAATTCATAAAATTGTGATTGATACCAAAAATCACCGGAAAAACTGTATTCTTACAAGCTATAGACCCATTTACCCCAAACGCCACAATCGACCCAATCGCCCCAAACGCCCTAAACGCCCCAATTGCCCCAAACGAAAAATCCTTCGTGAAAACGGCTATTATGAGACCGAATGTACATCGTTAATTTCGCATGGTTCATCTGGTGTGTACCAAATAATAACTGCGCATAATAACTGCGCGGTTTGGTAGCAACCCTATTTGCTATTACAATTTGTTTGACTTAGGCAGATTATACATGAACCATTTCGATGAACTCATTTGCATTCTGTGTTTTCGGGTGGAAAAATCAAGCACATTCCAGAAGCGATCGAGATATTTTCCAGCAGCAGATCAGTCTCCATTTCACGATCTTGATGCATGCGTGACTCTGCCGGAGGTCCGGCACAGGTTACAGAGAATCATGATAATATACAACTTTACCCCGCAATCAATGAATATTCAAACACGTATGTTGCCGTTATAAGTGCCCGATGTGCCACAGTTTGATCGTGAGGGCATTGGTACCTTCCTGGAACGGCCATGCTTCCTCTCACCTTGCATCTTCTCACGAACCTGAATCGGCAGAAGTGCCGTCGTGAGTCGTCAATCCAAGGTTCCCTGACAAACGGCGCCAGTGAACGTTACCAGGCGTGATAGAAGTGTTGCTGGTTGTTGGTGTTATGGCCCGTGTATAGGTGTTTGGAGGCATTGTAGTTCGTGATGTAACGTTCACTTTCCGCAGTGCGAGCCGGGAGCTACAGGGAAGTGGACCAACCCATTGGCGGCTTCTGCGAAACATGTTCTGTTTACAGTCGCTATAGCTGACGTCACTCGGCCTATGAACACTTCCGTAACATGTGTATTGTGTATGTACTTGTCTGATCACACCGCCGTGAGTCGATTTGTGACGCCAATTCTCCGTGTAGTGGCGCATGGCTTTTGTCAACGGCGATGTCGTCGTCTTCAGACCCTTTCGATGCAAGTGCCTCTTGGGACATAGACGCTTTCACAATGAGGTGGCTTACAAGCAACTTTTGTTGGCAATGCAGAAGTGTCAGCACTTCTGCATTGATATTGGACATGAAGTGATGTAATATCTCCTTCCGCAACAATAACAATCAGGCAAAGCAGTAATACATGGAAGTCATCCAGTTAAGTCAACATAATTAAAGCGAAACCGTATACCTGTCTTCACATGTACACACAAGTAGGTATGCCATCATGCAGAAACACGAAGCACGTAAGCGATTGCCACTTCGCCTGTTCTAAATACCTGGGAACGTAACATTGACCACAGAAGAAAGAAAAAACGTTCATAATGCTCGCAATAGGTCGGCCTCGAGAAGAAACGAACAGGGTGAAACCTTCGGTGACAAACATCAAGAGTAGCAAAGAATAGAGCACCCTTTCGATGCGTGCTTAATACAGGTTTAAAGTAGCTGGATTTAGAGCTGATATGGGGAAGGGCATAGGCGTAATCACCTTCCGAAAGTATATATGGGGACGGAAGCACTTTGAAGTCGATTCTTTCCATGCAACGCCCATAGGCGTAATGTTAAAATCCGAAAATGTTACTGGGGACTGATCCCCAGTGACCCCAGTGGTGGTTACGCGCCTGGGGAAGGGGAAGTAATATAAGGAAAGGGAAATCCGAAAAACACGAAAGCAATTACATATCCTCCCTGATGTGCTTGGAAGAGAAGATCTACCTTCAAAATGTAAATATCATCAACACCACAGATAACAGGAGACCTGGATTTGACACGAAATTTTCGGCCTCTTATTTTAGAACCGAAATTTGAAACTTGTTAAGCTGATACACTTTAATGTCTCGGCTGATGAAAATGCGAGTCCAGCACCGTCGTGCACTGCTGTGCTTAAAATAAGAGGCCGAATATTTCGTGTCAAATCCAGGTCTCCTGATATCTGTGTCAACACAAATAATCACGGAAGAGACAATTAACAAACATAAGCTCTTTATTGCAATAAGTCAAAAGAAAACTTTATCGATGACTACTGGATTCGGAAACTTTGTAATCATGTCGCATTTCAATCATCAGCAAATAACCAATCCACAGATATACCAATCCACAGATATCGTGTTTTTTGCTTTCGACGTTTGTGTCGTGATAATTGCTTTTGCGAAACACAGTTTAATTGAATTTATGAAAACGAAATAGTAACAAAATTAGAACACCCATTTGTTAATTGGCTACCATCACGAGTGCTGTTGCAACAAGGCTCGCGGAACCCCGTGGGTGCGTGTGCCAGCGCTTGTCCGTGCACCAGTGCACTAATTGCGCCATCGACATACGCTATTTGTGCTAATCCGGACAGCGGTTGGCCCAATTCAGGCGAATCTGGAAACACGTGGAAACTAATCGCTATGCATATTTTTCACTTGGCGTTACGTGCCTTCTGTGTAACTGATGTCAGGTCAGGGCGTCAAGCTGGGTGTCATTGACTTCTGAGGCCAGCTCTCAGCCAGTCCACGGCAGGTCCGTGTGCTCCGACGCTTCGGAAATGATCTCTCAGAGCAGCAGGACAACGTTGATGGAGCCCAGCCGGACATTATGCGTATCTCATGTGGAGCCTCACGAATCCCAACCTCAACGCCTCTCAGTCCGCCCCGCCATCTCATGTGGAGCCTCACGAATCCCAACCTCAACGCCTCTCAGTCCGCCCCGCCATCGCATGTGGAGCCTCACGAATCCCAACCTCAACGCCTCTCAGTCCGCCCCGCCATCTCATGTGGAGCCTCACGAATCCCAACCTCAACGCCTCTCAGTCCGTCCCCGCCTCTGGCTGCGTCCGCCGATGATAGAGCCGCTTGGCGAAGGCAGCGCAGTGTCTGCCAACATGGCCGGCTAGCTCCTGCACGGTGCTGAACATGGACAACAGCGAGGAGCCGAGCAGGAGACCGAGGAGCCACCCACGTCGGCCATCAGGTCCCAGGCCGTGTACGTGACGTCTCCATGGTGCGCCACACATCGCCCAGCCTGCTGTCCAGATGCAGGTACTCGGCTGAGCTCAACCACAAACTCGGCCGCACGTGGAAGCCGAACCGATCCGAACCGAATCCGATCCGATCCGATCCGATCCGATCCGATCCGATCCGATCCAATCCAATCCAATCCAATCCAATCCGATCCGATCCGATCCGAACCGAACCGATCCGATCCGATCCAGAACGCAGGGCGTCGGACACGGACACTGCCGTATCGGCCACGTCCCCTTCTTCCAGTCATACAGGAACGTCGTGAACGGAGAGCTTCCTGTGTTCGAGAAGTACCACAGGAAGCTCTGTGGCTTGTGCGGCCTGTGCGGCCATGCAGAGCGGCTTTCCGTCGTCAGCGTCCTCATCCATGCGGCAGCTGAGCCAGGCGAAGTAACAGCGCCGCTGGCAGGTCACCACGGTGTACGCCGGGTCCGACTCACACGGCGCCCGTCGCAGGGTCGGATTCACCTCGCGGTCGATGGGGATTAACAGCTTCTCGCGCGTCGTCTCGTTGGTGATAAGATATGCATCCATGTGCAACACCGGCGTCCCCCCCCCCCCCCCCTAGTACTCGGAGTTGCCGTGCATGGTGACATCATAGCTGTAGACGGCACTGCCCTTCCACGAGCCCTCGAAGTCTGGCTGTCGACGCAGCTTCAGGTGCTGGACTTCGAGGGTATATGGCATGGGTGTGAGCGTGGCGCACAAACCACCCCTAACATAGTTCACGCTTGTTGTCCAAGAGCCAAAGTACATCGTGAACACTTGGGCGCTGGCGTTGGCTTTGTATTCGTCCGTTCTGCTCACCGATCATGTCGATCAGGGGCAGGCCGGACGCACGGGTGAGCTCCTCCAGAACCGATCATGTCGACCAGGGGCAGGCCGGACCCTCGGGTGAGCTCCTCCAGAACCGATCATGTCGATCAGGGGCAGGCCGGACGCTCGGGTGAGCTCCTCCAGAACCGATCATGTCGATCAGGGGCAGGCCGGACGCTCGGGTGAGCTCCTCCAGAACCGATCATGTCGATCAGGGGCAGGCCGGACGCTCGGGTGAGCTCCTCCAGAGAGCGGTTGGCGAACGAGTCCTGTCGTTGCTCCTCGAGCCGTCAAAGAGGACAAAGAGGACCTCTGAGCCGTCAAAGAGGACCTCTGAGCCGTCAAAGAGGACCTCTGAGCCGTCAAAGAGGACCTCTGAGCCGTCAAAGAGGACAAAGAGGACCTCTGAGCCATCAAAGAGGACCTCTGAGCCGTCAAAGAGGACAAAGAGGACCTCTGAGCCGTCAAAGAGGACAAAGAGGACCTCTGAGCCGTCAAAGAGGACAAAGAGGACCTCTGAGCCGTCAAAGAGGACAAAGAGGACCTCTGAGCCGTCAAAGAGGACAAAGAGGATCTCTGAGCCGTCAAAGAGGACCGACAGCACGCTGTCGTTCATCGTGGAGTGCGGGCAGACGGCGATGACAGGCCGTTGGAACTTGTCCTCCCAGTATACCTTGGTGGCGGTGGGTTCGGAGAAGAACATGGTCACTCGGCCCCAGGTCCCAGCCAGCCAGCCAGCCGGCCAGCAGCGCCAGCAGGACGGCTTGTTGCAGCAACCGGGAGAAGTCGGGCCGTTTGCGCGGCATGGTGACTGCTGGCCACGCGGTGACAGGACGCACCGGACCGTCCTGACCTTGAAGACCAGAGGAGCCCGAAGTGACGGAGGGGTCTCCGGTGTTCTGAACGCGTGCTTTCGATGTCATCTGTCGTTACTATACGGTTCGTTCACCTATAGAACACGCATAACGCTGACCACGCTCGCTCTGAGGCTCGTTTGTGGTAGGATGGAGATCAGGCAAGTCGCACAAGCCTTCCACTGACTAAGTCGCACTTTCAGTCGTCGAGATCACAGATCTTTGAGTGTCTCACAACTCCTTGCTGTCACATTCACAGCACTTAAGACACTGCCTTTACGGTCTCCGTCACAGATTTGCAGGCGCCACACCAATGTATACCTAGACGACTTGGAACCACAAATCTCCCAGCTTCGTTCACGCACACATCTCCGGATGTCCCTCAGTCACAGACGTCCAGCTGTATCGGGTAACATCGGCACTACGACAGCCTGCACCAGTGTACATGTTCCATGGGGCGGACCGATCTCAGCCGCGGCTGAAAACCGTCTGCTTTTGAATGGCGCTGGGTCTCCGGACGTTTCCCTGTGACAACCTACGATGTCCAGGCAACAGCGATGGCTACTCTTCGATCAATAATCAGCATCAAGCAGCTTGCATGACCTATAGCGTAGCAGGGCTGATTGCAATTACTTATCTGCCGTATTTTGTTCCGGCCACCTCCATTACACCGTCGGGTAGTGAGCGTTCGCAGACCTTAATCGGTCGGCGGATTATTGGGCCATCAGCGATGATGAGTATCAAAATAAAAGCCGCTTTTCCATCGGGACAAGGCACGACTGATTATTCAGAAAGTAGCATTCTGTAATAAACTGACTTAGCGATGATCCTCGTTAGGGGGAATCGGGCAGGCCATTTATTCCCGCGCGAGGCCGCACCACCAACAGACCAGAACTCGGAAGCGGCCGTCACAACACCAGCGCTGCCGGTAGCAAACCCACCACTGGAACCCGGACACCGGATTTCACCGTTCTGGAACGAACCAGCGGAACGCGACACGGCGCTGCCCCGGCAGAGCGAACCGTGGGAGGCCCACGCACGGTCGCCAGCTCACTGAAGTGGTGAACTGCCGTTGAAGCACTTTAATTTGAGCCAGTAGTGAGGATGACGGCCGGGGTTATCATTGCCTCTGTCAGCCTCCAGTGCTCCATAACGCTGCGGGTTCGAGCTGAGACCTCACAACGGGAGCAGTTCCGCGAGGCTCATCTCGCAGTCGTTCCGAGAGCCGTTCAGCCTCTCGGCAGCGAGGCATTTTGGGAAGGCCTTGGCGCCGAGGTGGTGGCCTTGCGGTCTGCAGCTCGCCGTAATTTGTGGGCCAGCTCCAGTCACGAGATGAGATGATACTGATGATACTGTTTGGATCGTGACGGCTGCATTAAACAACACCGGGCGGTGTGCAGCGTTCAAGCGACCGGGCAGGGCGCCGCAGGACTCAATTTGATTAGATTTGTGCATGCATCGAGCGTTAATAGCGATGAATAGTAGGATATGGCGTGCAATTAGAAGTTATCATTAACTTCATCTGTAACCATAAACTGCTGACAGTTCCAACATCAGTGCGTTTCAAGCCGACGACAAGGTAATTGCTCTCGGAGCATTGCAAAGTGTTACGGCCGGCCGTTCAATATCCCGGTCCTCACAGCAGCGTATTCGTGTCACTGAAATAACATTTAAAGGGAATGTTTCACCTTTGTGTTGGTTATGAACTGAGGTAGCCATTATCTTTGGCCGTTAATTAAATGTCTAAATTATTAATGTCATTTTCCCCAAAACTTAACCTTTTTTAAGCAATTGAATTTATAATTTTCCAAATGGGGTCTAGGGTAGTGCCGCTGCTGATTGGCTGACGCCTGACAGCCACTTCAAGATTGTTGGTCCTGGAAGTCAGACGACCTGTATTTGTATAACCTTGGCGAGTACAATGTAAACAATGACCAACGCGATAGGTTGCGGTCCGAGTTGAAGCTTTTCGCGTTGTTTGAAGTCTCAGTTATTAATTCTTTTTTAAGAAATAAATATTGAGCTATCGCAATCCCTCGCACTCGTCATTGTGTTCTGTGCGGGAGAAGACACAGTTCCACAATGTTTGCATTTAAGTCACCAGAATTGTCTGAAACAATTGTGCCATATTTCGGAAGCGTAAAGGCTTCATCTATAGCTCCCTATAGCTCAATAATGACGTCATTATCCCAAATTTAAAAACTTAATTTGTATAAAGTTAAGTGATTTTTCGAGATAAAAATATCCCCATCGTTTTCAGCAGCACTTACTTCATATTTTCGACTACAACTAGCGTATATTTGACAATTTTCAGAAAGGTGAAACATTCCCTTTAAAGGGAAATAATTACCTTTTCCCACAAAAATGGAGTTAGCACTTGAAATCGACAGACGAGGCCAAAATATGGTGTAAATTCATCGCATTTTGCATATAAAAATTCCTTCCGAGAGATATTTCAAGTTAAACTTGATAAGCGTTCCACACTTTTAACGACCGGTACTTGCAAGTACTTTTCGGTTTCCATCAAACTCCGGGCTTTTCCCGTACTGCTTGTTTACGCAATTTAGTGGAAAATATATTTTGCGTTCTGCTTGTTGCGATTATATGCCCGCCCATCCTTTAACAACCATTTAATACAAAGTTAACCAAATTAGCAATTAACTTTTGCACCCAACGGCGGCCCTCTGGTTGCGACCCTCAATTTGTGAAAATTGGTTCATTTATTTTCGACATTAGAAGTTTTGTATAGTTTTGTCTCTGACTGTATATAACACTATGTCTGCGGTGTCCCTTATCATGATAAAGAACCATTTTTCCCCAAACAAAACAATCATTGTAAAAACTGGCAATTGAAATCGGAAGTTCACGCTTGCACCCAACGGCGACCTATTTAGTGTCAGCGATTTGTTTAGAAGTGCCCATTCAACAACGTTGAACAGAATGATACAAAAGCGCCAGATGTGTTGCTTTCCAATAGTGGAGGGAAAATAAATTTTTCCAAACTTCCAACTTTGAATTAGGGAATAATTGTATTTAATTCTTAAATTTAGATCACATCATTTTAATACCATAACGGTAGCCAAAGACTTTGTTGCTAACAAAATCAAAAGGTCATTATTTCCCTTTAAAGGGAATAATGACCATTACTCAAGTAAAATGTCATTATTTCCCTTTAAAGGGAAATAATGATCTTTTGATTTTGTTAGCAACAATTGCTTTGGCTACCGTTATGGTATTAAAATGATGTGATATAAATTTAAGAATTAAATAAAATTATTCCCTAATTCAAAGTTGGAAGTTTGGACAAATTAATTATCGGTATTTTCCCTCCACTAATGGAAAGAGACACATCTGGCGTTTTTGTATCAATCTGTTCAACGTTGTTGAATGGGTACTTCGAAACAAATCGCCGACACTAAATATGTCGCCATCGACGTGCATCGATGAGCTTCCGATTGAATTGCCAGTTTGTTAAATGGTTGTTAATTGTAAAGGAGGTATATAATCACAACAAGCAGAACGCAAAATATATTTTCCACATCATTGCGTAAAAAAGCAATACGGGAAGCCCGGTTTGATGGAAACTGAAAAATACTTGGCAAGCACCAGTCGTTAAAAGTGTGGAACGCTTATCAAGATTAACTTAAAATATCTCTCGGAAATAATTTGTATATGCAAAATGCGATGAATTTACATCATATTTTGGTCTCGTCTGTCGATTTCAAGTGCTAACTCCATTTTGTGGCAGAAGGTCCTTATTTCCCTTTAAGTAGGTACCCCCGATACAGTTTCGGCCCAGCCTGCGGTGTCGTTGAACACTAAGCACTGAGCCACCATTGGCTTGAGAAAGGAGCTGAGGAAGACATCACGTTCGGTCCGACAGACAGCGACGCAGCCGAAGTACACCATACAAAATGACAAATGACCGCAAAATGACATCTGCATGACGGTACACGGTGAAGTCTGACAACGTTTTGAACCGTGAATACTCCCACTGAATAGCGAACTGTTTGTTTGATTGAGAGTGGTTGCCGAGACACCACTTACGAGTAATGCAGGGCCTCGGAGAGGTTCAATATGGTTCAATGGTTTGCTTTACAAAGCTAGTATTTTGGGCTCCGATCATGATTGATGTCAAAGTACCGCGTTAGACACGACGAAGCAGAATTCTGTCTTCTTCAGCTTCAGACAAATATTACGTGAAATTTTTTAGTTTTTTGTCTCTCCAGTTTTGTCAGTTTTCCCTACTTAATTGCGTCATACGTATACCATATTGGATTGAACGTCTGTGATTGTGTACACAGATGACACTGTTATGCGGTCTTGAACAACAGCTAGTGGACACCGGCACCGGTCGGCACAGACCACGATCCTTCTCTGGTACGTTCCAGAAGCGTTTCTAGAAGCGTTGCAAATGGAGCTTTCCACGAGGTGAAAAGGATCAGATTTGACACGTATGTTCAGCTTTTTATAGACATACATCAGCGAAATCATACGCTCCAAATCGGTACGCCTGGCTGGCAATCTTCGCGACATCTAAAAATAGGCTCGATAACATACCCTTGTTTCCTTCACAATGGTCACTTCAGGCCCGGGTTAACATGAAAGTGGTGTCACTTCAGGCCCGGGTTAACATGAAAGTGGTGCGGAGTATCTAACTGGAACAACTGTTAAGTGCATTTTCGAGGAGCTATCGCACGTCCGTCACTCACTGCATGCTCTGCAATGTTTTACTTTAAACGCACTGTCAAACTGGCTTACAACATGGAACTAAATTGCGCCAGCCGGAAGAAATGTTTGGACACTGACTAGTCACTTGTCAGCTACAGTAGCATTAACGCCTTTTTATATAACTCAGATCCAGATGCCTTCGCATATTTTAAAATATGCAAAAATAAATATGATATTTGAATTTCATGAGCTGAAAAACATCAAAGCACTCATTAAGTTAAATAGTAATTACCTTACGCTGGAGTTTTTATGAGTGTGTATTATAAATCACTGCTGATACTTTAAGACACATTGCGGATACGGTCTCTTTGATCCTTAGGAATGGTGCGCCGAATCGTGCGCCGAATGGTGCGCCGAATGGTGCAGCAACAAAAAAAAACGCACTATCCACGGCTTGTGGCACATAGTTATTCTTCAAAATTCAACAACAAAAACGTATGAAATGCTAATCTAACCTCAGTTAAAAAAAAAACTGTAATGAAATTAAAGTCGCGCGAGTTTGACAAAATTGGCTCACTTGACCTGACCTGCACCAATAAATGAGAATGACCAGCAGCTCAGATTGAAGCTGATGCTGAAACTGCTGATGGACAACTGATGACCTGGTATGTATGTACAATTTGGCGGCGTTTCACGCTGGTCGTTTTCTTCCCATACTCCAGGCCCCGCGCACCGGACGCGGAAATGGTGTCCAAACATCCGTGAACGGCACTGGTTAAACAGACTTGTTTGCATATTCCGCTCTTTATATCGAATTTGATTACACACTTGATTGAGACCCTTGAGCGTGAACACTGAACATCCATCAAAGACAAAATTAAATTACGCCCATTTAAAACCATCGAGACAGTGCGGATTGTGTCTGTCATACACCATGAATAGGTGAATAACTAATTAACTTGTGTTCAGGCGAGCGACGTCATTTCCTCCACCCATGGATGGGTTTTTGTGCATCGAACTTTGGACGGAAGCTTCACTATCCATCAAGCCAGAGAAGAGAACAACCACTCAAACTGCGTAAGAAGTTGCCAAAAGACCAACTCCAGATGACTCTTATCGCGCTGGGAGACAGATGAGCAAACTCTCCGCCTTCTGGGCGTACCAGCTGAGTGCTGTGAACGCCCCGTCAAGCGGTGACGGTGCGAGATGACGTGTGACGTGTGACGTGTGTGGGGGAGGGAGGGGGAGGGGGTGACGAGTGGAGACCCACAGCAGCGCTGCCGCCGTCCGCATTTACGGGGACTTTATATTAGCATAACGCGTTATTGCCTTGGCATTTAAGATGTCCCATCTTTCTATGCAATTATGCATGTGAAAAACGCACTCTCATAAGTTATTACATCTCGTGAATTCTTGAAAAGAAACCACATAAACATTCACTCATAATCAGGGGCGGATCCAGAAAATCTTCAAGGGGGGGGTCATCAATTGCGGTGGTGCCCCTACCTATAACCAAATCTGAAGACTCAACGGATTTGGTCCACTATATTTTGAGGGTGTCCCTATTTCAGCATTCTTCTTGTTAATTGAAAACGTTGGCTATAGGTATTTGCAATATCAGTCGTACCCTTTCTATCATTTAAAGTGCCGCGGATGGTGCTAAAATATATTATTTGTACAGTCAAGGGCGGCCCCAGACGGCTGATGAAGAATTGACCAAGAGGGAAGTCGAGGTTCGTGACCAGCGAGGGGGGGGGGGGTGGGGTTGGAAGCCGTTTTTTACCAGCAGTAAATCTTATGCATGTGATAAACTATTATTGCGCCGCGAAGCGGCGCCACAATTTGAGGTTTTGAGCGGAGTGGAGAACCAATTTTTGCTATTGGAACCAGCATGCAGGGTAAAAACAAGGAAACATGTTTGGAGCAAAAGGTGGTGTCAAAAGACATGTTGCCCCCCCCCCCCTTTAAGGCCAAAAGTAGAGCCATGGCCCCCATATCCCCCCCCCCCCCCCCCCTGCGGCCGCCAGTGTGTACAATCTATATTATACCCATGTGTACTGGAAAAGAACACTGATTGATTTGCGCCGCGTAACGGCGCGGAATTTTTTGCTTTATTTTGTTTTTGTCTGGATAACTAGGCCCTAAAAAAATCGAAAGGTTCTATAATCTATATGCATCAGCCCAAGGGGCCCAACGAGTCCGATACGTTGTTGCCTCTGGTATAGGGAACGTTGGTGCCCCTTCATAGCCCAAGGGACGGGAGGCATGAAGGAACATTTTCTTGGCATCATTTAGCAATTTTAATTTAGCATCATTTCGCGACTTTTTTCTTCAGCGACCAATGCTTGTGATTTCATGGCGGCACCAGACCATTGTTCTCCCTCCTGGATTCAAGGATCCACAGTGCCCCGGTGTCTCCCCTCGCCCCACAGTGGCGCCTACCGTTACGATCGTGCCCCTGACATACCGTGGTGCCTTGGTGGTGCCAATTGGTTCACCGGCGTGGTGGTGTCCCTGGTACACTGGCGCGGTGGTGCCCTTGGTTCAAAGAACACTGAATGATTTGCGCCGCGTAGCGTCGCAGATTTTTTGCTTTATTTTGGTGCTGCCCCCACGGCCCGGTGGTGCCCCCACGGCGCGGTGGTGCCCCCACAGCGCGGTGGTGCCCCCATGGCCCAAGGGGGGGGGGGGGTCATGACCCCCGTGACCCCCCTCCCCTGGATCCGCCACTACTCATAATATAGCATTCCCTTCATTTTCAATATTACAAGTGACATGCGGTAAGCAAGCCCAGGCAAGCCCCACTTGTGCTTTAGGAAAATAATTCGCAAAGACTTGGTTAGGTTAACATATACCTATTTTCCCAACATATACATCCAGCTAAATGTTCGTGGTTGACGTACCTACTCCCATATGATGCCCTCATTCTTCCGTACACAATACTATTGTGTTTATCGACATGGAATCACATGGAACCACCCACCAGTAAAGCGCCGTAGTTGGCGATGAACGAGCGAGCGCGAAGGAAATGTATGGGGAATTTCAACTCGATCGGGCAAGTAGTTTCTGAGATACAAAAAAAGGTACGCACGTGCGCACGTGCAGAGGCACCCACATTTGACTCGTGGGAAAGTGGGGGCTGAGAGGTCCCTAACCACACACCAAATTTGAACACATTTGGCTCAGCCGTTCCAGAGATATAGAATAGGGGTGAGCACGTGCGCACGTGCAAAGCCAACCCACCCCTGACTTGTGGAAAGGCGGCGGCTGATAGCTCCTTAACCATGCACCAAATTCGAACACAATCGGCTCAGCCGTTCCTGAGATACAGAATAGGGGTGTGCACGTGCGCACGTGCAGAGACACCCACCCCTGACTTGTGGGAAACTGGCGGATGAGAGGTCCCTAACCACACACCAAATTTGAACACAATCGGCTCAGCCGTTCCTGAGATACAGAATAGGGGTGCGTACGTGCGCACGTGTAGAGTCACCCCACCCCTGAGTAGTGTGGAAATGGCGGCTGAGGGGTCCCTAACCACACAATAAATTTGCACATAATCTGCCCAGCCGTTGCGGAGTTATTGCGAGAAAACACTTTTCAACACCCCTCACGCGGCACGCGCCACGCGCAGTGGTAGTCACCCACATTAGTCGGCACTGGTCTTAAACAGGGTAGGTTAGATAGGGCTGCTCAGCAAAGAAGTCCGCTTGTCAATCGGACGTGCGGTTGCAGAGATATGAGCTTCTCAAAAGCGTCGCCACGGGTCGGGCCGGGTCGGGTCGGGTCGGGCCGGGCCGCTCATAATCAGATTTTCCCCATACACCACGGAAGGACGAGCGCGCGCGCTCGCTCGTAACCAGAACAAGCCGGATGTGCATCGGAAGGAATATTTGTAACATATTAGGAAAATATATTGCCATTTAAATTGTGCCGGTTTTCCCAATGCGATGAAGGACCTAACATGCGTCAAGGAATACTTCCGCCGGGGGGAACGCCGTTAAAAATGTTCGTGCATACATACAACCAGGATCTTTGAGTTGACACGGGCCACTATCCCATTGAACGACGAGGAGGAAGATGCTTGGGAGGAAAGCACCGCCGATAGGCCCATATCTGAGGTCCGGATCGGGAGCTGTTGCACCGAGGAAAACTTACCTCTGCGGTCAGGAGTCGTGGCTGTTGATGCACTCCCATCCGCCAAGATTTACCTGTCGTGTCAGGGTAGGGCTACAAAAACGCACAATAGTCCAGAGCTTCTTCATATAATAGAAGGATGCGGATGTGATATTCAGAATCACGGATGTGGTACAAAACTGCGGAATATTTTCCCAAATTAATTCAAGCTGGAGTTTAGAACGGCATGCTGTGTGTTAATCCATAGGTTAAAGCAGTTTAAAGGGAATGGAAAATCTTGCCAAATGCCGGCTTATGTTTATCATTCGCATATAAAAGCTTAAATTGTATTTTGTCGTTACATTTTTTGTAATGATGTAATTCCTGTATAATTGTAACGTAAGATCTTGTGGGATGAGGGATTTCGATCGTATGGGGTCATGGATCCATTTTGAAAATTTACCACTGGATCCTGTGTGGTCCGAAATGTTGCTAAATTTCATCTCTAAGAATCCACTGGGGTTTATGGTCTGCCGTTGGATTTGCGAATATAAAAAATGCATATGTCTGAATGTGGGTGAGCTTCTTTGACGAATGAGGGAAACATAAGCTGGCATCAAAACAAACGAAATTACCTTACAAACCATCATCTACATATCATTGGAAAATACAAATGAGGCACGGAAATTGCCGGATGAGAGGATAGTCCTTTTGTCATGAAATATACAAGCATCGAACAAAGACATTAGTGATGCATTCAAGGTAAAATATACGCTTACTCAAAAGTAAGCTGTGGTCATAGGTAAAACCATAAATGAGCACGTCACTCAGTAGCTATAAAACGCATTGTTTAACTCCAGAAATAAGTAATATCACAATAAAGTAAAAATACAGAAACGTAAACAACCCAATGACGCATTCGAGGCAATATGAAAGCTTACTTGAAACTGATAATAGTTGGTAGAAATAAAACAATAGAGGGGAAACAAATGAAAACACAACACTAAAGGCGGCCGCACACTGCGCATTCGGCGCCCGATATCACTGCGAAATTCCGCCTCGGAAAATCGCGCCGATACCGCGGAATATCGTCCTTGTTCCGGCGGATTTGGCGCTGTCTGCTCGCGAGATTCCGCCCCGCCGACCTACAGCATGTCGCAACCTGTGCCTACAGCCTGTCCCAAGGTAACTTAATGATGGCCATTTTTCGACCAAGATGTTAGTTTAGAACCACGAAACTTTTACATAATACATTTCACAGCGCGGAAGATGCGCGGACAGTCGCAGCGATATCGCGACCTCTGCGCGCCGAATGGCCTAGTGTGCGGCCGCCTTAATGGTTATGTGACTCTTGTTTATGCTTCTGCGAGACTGAGTGGACATTTACATGAAATATGACTTGTTCAAAACCAATAACAGCGCCAATAATAAAGTTGCCGGTATGTTCAACAATCTAGCCAACGGCATCAACATGTTGATGTTTTTTTATCGATTTCCAATTGGCTTGTGTATGATTTTACATTAAGGATCACATATCAACATATAACCAAACATATTGTGAAGGGTACTGCCCAATGCCCACATTGATTCTGACTAGCAGAGTCAAGACGTTTTTCAGAATGTCAGCGTTCCATTCGTAAGAATAAAGCTCAATTCCGCTATAACCCAATCGAGCGAAATGTGTTCATATCCAATTAATACAATATGACGAAACAAAACTTTATGGTGATGAAATCCACTCCGAAGTACCTAGAAACTGCATTCATAGAAAACCATGAGGTAATATGTGATAGTTATACCTTAGATCAGTTCTAGGGTGCGATCGGTAACACGACGAATTCGTCTTAATCACGACGAATTCGTCGGTGATTCGTCGGACGCCGAATATTCGCTCAGTTTGTGTTCGGCAACACCACGAATCTGCAAACTAGCGAATTCGCCCGACGAATTCGCTCTGTCGGAGCGCGAATTTCCAAACCAGTCGTCGGGAGGGCTAATTTCTTTTGCAGTGTGCCATTACGTCATCTGCAGCAGGGACTCCTCTGACAGGTTAACTAGGGGGGCACCTCTCCCCCGTCACGGCTTCTGCCCCCCCCCCCCCAGTCGAGGCAAACACGGCCACTGGGGGGGGGGGGGCAAGTTTAAACAGGTGATAATTGTTGGCGAGATGCACAATTTAACTGGTCTGTGCAACTTATAGGCTAGGGATGTAGGATCCTATTCAGTTGAGGTGGCTTCAACCCCCCCCCCCCCCCATTTGGACGAGGAAGTGGGTCAAGTCGGGGGATAAATCTGTATTTGCGTGGATTTTCATTGTACTTTAAGCGATTTTTCCCAGCCCCCCCCCCCCCCCCGAACTTTTCTGGATAAGCTACAGCCTACATCCCTGTTATAGGGCATACGACCAGATGCACACATGACATATACAATACATATGTAGTTATTGTAACTGATCCATGACAGATGGTGTATAATGACAATAATAACTCAAACGATGTTTTATATTATAGGTATTAGCCAAGCTTTCGATGGCAAGTATCATGATCACTGCGAGATGCTGAAAATGAAAGAAAACACACAGTAGCGGAAATCGACGCAGGTTAAATAGGCCTATTTCTCAATAAAAGCATGCACAATTTAATGACACAATCACTACTAGTTTTGCCGAAATGATCCCATCTTTGAAAGTCGCACAGCTTAAAGATATTCACTTACCCAGTTTTCAGCATATATTTTGGAACTTAGATGAACTGGAAAAGCATGGATTGGTGTTGGATATTAGCTAATACTCCAAAACCTTAAACCAAGTAAATTACTAATGAATGAATGTCATGTCATATTAATTTGAACCTTCCTGCAAGGAACGCCAATACAGTGATAATAGTTAATCTAAGGTGGCGAAGACTCTGTGTGAGGTTAATCATGATAATGAGAATTAAAATAACCGGTAATCTCATAATAAGTATGTAAAGTAATAAATTAAGGCCAAAATTATATTAGATATTTCGCTATTGAAGCTTCGTCAGCAAGAAGCTTCAATAGCGGATACGGGAACGGGATACGGCAACGGGATACCGCAACGGGATACGGGAACGGGATACGGCAACAGGATACGGCAACGGGATACTGCAACGGGATACGGGAACGGGATCTATATTTGAATCTTCTATTGAAGCTTCGTCTTGCTGACGAAGCTTCAATAGCGAAATATATAATATAATTTCGGCCTTAATTTATTACTTTACATACTTATTATGAGGTTACCGGTTATTTTAATTATCATTCTCATGATAATAGTTAATAGTTATGTAGGCATTTTTAAACTATGATGTATATTTTATGTAGGTACAGATGTCATTTTCAAGCTAAATTTGGAACTTTAGCCACACTGGTCCATTCTGGCTGTCATCTGTCACCGCAATTAACCCGCCCTTGCCATAAGGTCCCAGCCGAACGCCATGGACTGGGGGGTGGGGGATCTTCCGAACCAATGATCGCAGCTAGACGCGCAATGCGGCATTCGAAAGCTCTCAATGAAACACATCTAAAGCATACTCAAAAGGTTCACATTGATGAGACATGTCAGGTCGCGGACAGGTCAAAGGTCAAAATCGAGGTATTTGAGTGCATGGGACATAATACTTTCCATCCAAAGCCTTCGATTGCGACCATGATCACCCAAAGTGCTGCCAAAGGTATAATACACATCCCGCATGAGCTAAAGTAAGATTGTTGGCAAAAGTCAAGGTGGTCAAAAGTCAAAAGTCAAAAGTCAAAGTCGTCATCAATGTCACAAAAGGTCACCATGTGCGAAATATTTACGAAAGTCATGCGACATATGTTTTATGGGTTATTTTACACGTGTAATTCGATAGCGAGTCATTTACCACCTGACTTCATTTAAGTGAAGTTAGTGTAAAACTCAGTCACGGTCAGGTCACATAAGGTCAAAATTTGAAATTGATAAATATAAAAAAACATGTTTCTGGACCAGTTTTGCCTCAGAAATGCAGCGGTGATGTTAATTTGTTCGCACCCGGTCATAAATAACATTACAAAAACGTCATGAGTTACCCAAGTACTTTAGAAGTCATAAGTCAGTCAAAAATGGTGATATTGTTTTAAAATATTGTTTAGGAATTTCTTATGTGTTTTTCTAATATATTTCACATTTTGTTTTAATATCTTCAAAAAATGAATGTGTTTTTTTTGTGGGGGGGGGGGGCGAAAACCAAAATGTAAAAAAAAAACTCCGATATCCATTTTGTAGCCCATGCTATTTTTATTTTATCTTTTGAGGTTTTTGATAGCAATTTTCTGAAAATATGACGTTTGTTATATGACTGACCCTAATGACGGTGTTACATTAGGGTGTCCAAAAAAAAACACCTTTCGTCGCTGCAAGCTTGCCCATTGACGCCGCGTTCTTCTCTAAACTAATAACAAGTATGCCAAATTTAATTTCGATCACTTGAGTTTTTGTCCCCCCCCCCCCGGCCTCCGTACCCCTACCCAAAAGGTCACAAATCAAAGTCGTCATACAGACTCCGCGTATGATCATTTGAAGGCGGTGCATACTTGTGGTCCCACCTTAGTTATTAGTAAATCCCTATAATATATCTACCAATCGATAGAGAATATCACGTTTAGTAACTATGGATGTGTTCCCCAACACATTTTGCACTATAACTAATTATAAGTTCAATAATTAATATCTCGCCGCTTCCGTCGCCCGCGAAACTTTGTTTACGTCAGCTGACGACGACCGACCTTGATACAAGTATAGACGGCGTTCACGGCGGCCCGGCTATGACGTCACAGAACCGATCGGACTTAATGGCTACGAGCGAATCTTAGGTTTCGTCCCGATCGAACTTAATAGCTACGAGCGAATCTTAGGTTTCGTCCCGATCGAACTTAATGGCTACGAGCGAATCTTAGGTTTCGTCCCGATAGGACTTAATGGCTACGAGCGAATCTTAGGTTTCGTCTCGATCGGACTGGCGGGGTTAGGTTAGGTTAGGTTAAGTCAAGTCATTGGTCCAATGACGTCATGGACGATCCTTATTTTTCCTGTGAATCTTCCTGCGTCGATATATCTATCTGCGTAGATATGGCAACGATCGTAGTGGACGATCAGTCGTTACACCTGCCGGATTTTTGGTTTTGTTTCAGCATTGTTAGGTAAGATACATTATAAATAACATAAAAAATACAGATTGTTGTCTTTAAAGATGCATAGTGACTAAATAGTGAAGTTTTGAAACATCTAAAACGTTAGGGACGTCGAGTATGTATGACCCATTTGAAAGCTCTTGTCGAGTAGAATAAACTCCAATTCAGTCGAAATGCTCTAAATTCAAGTTTTCGTTCTATGAGTCATAAACAGAGCCCAAAACCAAGCCTTCAATAGAGCTCTATTGAAGGATTAGTTTTGGTTTTTGAAAGCCTGTTTATGGCTCATAGAAAGAAAACTTGCATTTAGAGCATTTCGACTGAATTAAATTTTACTCTACTCGACAACAGCTTTCAAATGAGCACACGCGGAGCTCTGTACGACGACTTCCATGTATGACCTTTTGGGTAGGGGTCAACAACTTACGGATGCCCGGAGGGGGCGGGGCAAAACTCAAAGGATAGAAATGAAATTTGGCATACTTCTTATTGGCCTAAAGAAGAACGCCGTATCAATTGGCAAACTTGCACCGACGAAAAAGTTTTTTTGGGGGGGACATCCTAGTGTTACATTTTAGTTGATTTTTTCGTCAAACTCGTGTGTAGTGACACCACTAAATGCGCTATATCTCAAAGATTGTTCAACGAAATTGCTTCATTTTTGCACAGAAGACGTAAAATTTATGTGAAAAAGGTGCTTAAAATTTCACGCTGATAGCGCTATTTATTTTTTGTTTAGCTATTGCGAAAGTTCGTCGCGAGGGGTGGGGGTGGCGTGTTTGGAAATAGCAACCAAGTTAAGGAGGAGGCTGGTACTTAGGGAGACCTAAGTACCTCTCTTTTTTTGGGGGGGGGCATCGTCCATACTTTGTTCTCCAATATATATAAACGGTAAACGCTGGGGGGTAAACACTCCCCAGTCAATGGCGATTAATAACAATGTATAATTTGGCTGTTTATCAATCATCTCAACACAACAATTGTTTGAATGAACAACTATTGATTTTATTAATATTACTGCCCGTTGGAACGATATCAATGGACTATGGAAAAACTAGAGTAAGTGTGACTGTTCGTGGACAAAAACAGGTGAAATGAAAATAAGTCATCTCAAGCCTGCCCCCCTAGTCAATTTTCTTAGACGAGTCCCTGATACGCAGTGTTGCTGTATTGACTGCAGTATTGCTGAGTACTGACAAAGTTCAAACTACCATAATTTCTGAAAACAAGTAAAATTACCACACAAACCAAGGCCATATAACTACACAAACCATGACACGGCGCAGCAGTGACAAACCCTGCGGATAATTTTGTTGTTACAGAACGCACGAGACAACAACTTCGTCGGAGACCGAATTCGTTGGATTCGTCGGAGAGCGAATTCGTCGTGCTGCCGATCGCACCCCTAGTGTCGTATATCAATATGCGTATTTATTAACAGGTATCTATGCGTATGATATTATAATTACGGAAAAAGGCACAGTAAAGCCATGCAATATCCTCTTGTGTACAAATTTTGCTGGGGAAAACATGGAACCATCCTTCCTTCTGCAATGTTTTCCTGCAAATACTCCCACCCGGTTACTTGAGCAACTACTTCACTTTTAACGATTAACATTTATTGACTTTGAAGCCATTCAACAAGGTATATTGGCCGGCGCACTAAACGTCAGACACTTTCCTCTTTACGCGACCTACTCACACCTTTTCCATGAAGCGGCCGATGCTCGCTGATAGGCTGTACAATCAGTCGTCGGTAGGAACGACCCACAAAGGCCGAGTCCCGACCGGTATGCCATCAATCGACCCGCGACTGATCCCTGTTCGGCGCGTTTAGCGGCACCAGACAGGTCCCTCACCGTGGTGACTCAGAGTAGGGGCGATATCAGATGATCGTTTAGTCGCTATCTGACAGCGTGCTCGGCCGCGGACGGCGGCGCCGCACAGTCTGTGTCTGCAGGGTCGGGGAGCAGGGAGGGGGGGGGGGGCTGAGGGGAGAGGAAGAATGTTGTTACCTGTCGCTTGTCACATGGTCAGAACCAAACGCTGTCGCAGGTAGTTACACAAGGTCGTCTGGTGTAGAGACATACATTTAGTCTTTGTGAGTATGGATTAAGTGATTGCCGATTTGACCTTTCCCGCAAAACAAGGCGGTGTGCCTTCTAGTGTTAAGGCTGTGGAATACTTCGAGGGTGATTCACCCCCAGTCTGAGGAAGAGCGGCACATGAACGTCCATGCAACAGTCAAAAATCGACTGCATTATCGCCAGCTTTGTCGGGATATTTTTGTCAGCTGTCAGTTTACAAGCTCTACTGAGTCACAGAAACACGATTTAAAAATTATATCAACCATAAAGAGTAAAACCGCAATGAACCATCATAGGTCATTGGGGAGAAAGGCGTAAGCAAATCGAGCATGAGGCCCGACATCAGAGACAGCTGGCAGAAATTGTCTTTGTATTTAGACAAAGGCCGCATATGTTATCCGTTGGCGTGGGTCAAACTAATAAAAAGTAGACTAAAAACGTCGCGACCCACTTCCAAGCCCACTTTGTAGACAATGCCTTGCCATACCTTGACAATAATCGATTTGTTCTGTGGCTAAGCTCCGCTTCCAGCTGTATTTATTTCACACCGTCACACTTCCTGGATACACCAATTGGAAGGAGGATGAGTGGGGGGGGGGGATAATCCGCTGGGTTGCTCCCACACCACCAACGGGATGTGGCAGCGACAGCGGATAACTTCAGCGACAGCGGATAACTTCAGCGACAGCGGATAACTTCAGCGACAGCGGATAACTTCAGCGACAGCGGATAACTTCAGCGACAGCGGATAACTTCAGCGACAGCGGATAACTTCAGCGACAGCGGAGAACTTCAGCGACAGCGGAGAACTTCAGCGACAGCGGAGAACTTCAGCGACAGCGGATAACTTCAGCGACAGCGGATAACTTCAGCGACAGCGGATAACTTCAGCGAGTCGCGCACAAGCCCATCCCTTCAGCTTTTATCATATCGGCATGCCACCAGTGTGCTGCTTGTGAGAGGTCCTGGATATCCGAAAATAATTAGTGGGAGATCTCCCCGTCCCGGTCTAAATTTAGCTATCGTAATGCCTCAGCTCTCTATAATATGGTGTTCAAATACAGACAGGTCAGAGAGCAGCCAAATATACTGCAATAAATTACTGCGTAACATTGTTCGGCTCAGACGCGCGTAAAGCAATCGAAATCAAATTCACAATGGACGCAAAAATGTCCAGACAGAGCGCCGAGCGGGGTGGCCGCCTCGTGAGATTCCAGCTCACCGTATTATGTTCACCTGGACAAAAATGGCCGTCAGAACACAGACAGGAAGCAGCCAATCAGCGCCGCCGTTACGGCACGCCAGCCAATGAGAGCGGCGCTAACATCCTGCCTTCGGTGAAAGGTGGCCGCCGAGAAGACTCGGGTCAATCAGTCGGATCGAAATCCAGCTGGTGCAGAGTGGAGAACACTGTATTATCAGTGTAGCATAGCCTGAGCAGGACTAACAGGACCTGTTAGGAGGAGGAAAGGACACGCAGTGTACAGCCGAGCGAGGGAGCTGCAGCTGTCCGTGTCCAGGGGACCAGCCAGTGAAGGTCAGCCGATAGGTGACCGGCCGGAGCCCACACAGGTGAGAATGGCGTGCCGGGGGAGGCATGCCATGACTCTGACTGGCGTGGGGTCCAAACGCGACATGCAGGTGCGCATGCAGGACAATATGCAGACACGGGATAGGATGCAAACAGGATGTTGACAGCACACAAACTCTGCAGTTCAGTGCAGACGCTCAGAATGTCTGGCTCTGGAAATAACCCCGGGGAATGTAGGTGCTTTCATGCGTATCCCAGATTGCAGAATATTTTGACATGTTTAGCCATGAGCAGAAACTGCATGTTCTTGCATCGTAAGGTTAAATTTCACCAACATCATCACATTCAGTGTGATGAAGAAGCAGAGAACTAGTTAACGTCTCATACTGCTGCGTAACTTATTTAGTGCCCCAGGCAATGTCTCAATTGGTATCACAATCTGTCCAGGCTGTGTCCATATATATGGCTCCAGACCTATCAATATCGGCGCACCACAGCCCAGGTCAGTACCACAGCTCATGCGTTACCACAGTATCCCTGTCCGTGTCACGGGTGGACAGCACGGGATGTGGTCTCGGTCAGAGAATGAGGGCACTGCGCTCAGCTGACCCGCCTCGGGCCGTCCGCCGTACATACCAGGGCGCCGTAATGACCCACCAGCTCACAGAGCTGTGTACGACACAACAAGGCATCGTAGTGACCCACCAGCTCTGAGCAGTGTAGGTACAACACACCAAGGCATCGTAGTGACCCACCAGCTCACAGAGCTGTGTACGACACAACAAGGTATCGTAATGACCCACCAGCTCTGAGCAGTGTAGGTACAACACAAGGCATCGTACTGACCCACCAGCTCACAGAGCTGTGTACGACATAAGAAGGCATCGTAGTGACCCACCAGCTCACAGAGCTGTGGTCGAGGTCAACACAACAAGGCATCGCAGTGACCCTACCAGTCACCAGGTCACAGTTGTGTTCAACACGACCACGAATGGCACGTCTGTGCTAATATGCAGAATGCAGCCATCAATTGCTATTTCCGGAAAATGCATGCCTAACGTATTCGTAATATTATTCGTAACTGTGTATTCGTAACTGTGCAAAACGTAGGACTAACAACACGAGAAAAGTGAACAACTTCACAGTGACATAGCAAAGCGACGCTTTCCGCCGATATCGTACGGGTGGACGCGTGGACGCGTGGACGCTTGGACAGTCTTCTGCTCCGCCTGCTCGATACATCATGTAGGGGACCGTGTGACGCTGCTAATTCGCTCCGTGCTGGGGAGGTACTAACTGGAGAGACTGCACGTGATCCCGGCCGCACAGGACAGTAACACTACCGTGTTCTGTCGCTAGTCATATACGCCACAGCAGCAGGGGCGTCGCCGACGGGGGGTGGGGGGATCGCGACCCCCACACACACACATTTTGTTTATGGCGGCCGACCCCCCCCCCCCCAAACACACACACACACACACACACACACACACACACACACACACACACACACACACACACACACACACACACACACACACACACACACACACACACACACACACACACACACGCACGCACGCACGCACGCACGCACGCACGCACGCACGCACGCACGCACGCACGCACGCACGCACGCACGCACGCACGCACGCACGCACGCACGCACGCACGCACGCACGCACGCACGCACGCACGCACGCACGCACGCACGCACACACACACACACACACACACACACACACACACACACACACACACACACACACACACCCACGCACGCACGCACGCACGCACGCACGCACGCACGCACGCACGCACGCACGCACGCACGCACGCACGCACGCACGCACGCACGCACGCACGCACGCACGCACGCACGCACGCACGCACGCACGCACGCACGCACGCACGCACGCACGCACGCACGCACGCACGCACGCACGCACGCACGCACGCACGCACGCACGCACGCCCGCCCGCCCGCCCGCCCGCCCGCCCGCCCGCCCGCTTGGCGGCGCTAAATCGCGCCGCTTGGCGGCGCTAAATAACTAGTACCTATATAACATGAAAATCCACATAACAAATGCTGCAAAGGCTTAAATACACGCAGAAAAATGGGGGTACATTTTGTAGTCCTTTCAGCCGACCCCCCCCCCCCCACACACACACACACAAACACACTCAGGGGTGTAGGTTCCTATTCAGTTGGGGGCTGCAGCCCCCCCCCCCCCCTAACTGATGCTTCAGCCCCCCTCCCCCCAACTTTGACGAAGAAGTGGGTCAAATCCGGGGAGAAATCTGCATTTTGTGGATTTTGATGGTACTTTAAGCGATGTTTTCCAGCTCAGCCCCCCTCCCTCCCAACTTGCTTGGAGAAGCTACGCCCCTGCACACACTCAAAAATTATCGGCGACGCCCCTGCACAGCAGCACACCTCATATCCTAATATGTTGGAGTGGGCAGTTAACTGAACAATCACAACATCCGACACTTATTTACTGCGAATGAGACCAGCTAGTATGCAATTGGTCGTGTGTACGTCATTACCTGTTTGTTTACGACGCATTAGCCGACTTTCGTATATACCGATCGAGCATAGCTATGCGACGAAGGCAGCCTCCTGCGGTTCTGACTTCTGCGTCGTATGGAGACCAGAACATGTGATTAAAATGACGGCGGTCGGTGCCGCGGTGGGAGGGTGGTCGGTGTTGTGGGTGTGTCCGGTTCTGCTCTGTAAAAATGCTCCCGCGGTTCTCATGGCACACTTCCCCTGAGCCGCCTGAACTCCAGGTGATGAGAACAGAGAGACAAAATTTGTTCAGCAGATCAATGTGGGTATGTCGTTCTGGTTATTAATGTCCAGAAATGATTGTGTCGGCAAACAAGCAAGAGCCTGTGATGTACCGCATGTATGATGCGGAGCAATGAAGCGGCTACATCAACACTGTAATATGTCCGCTCCCATGTGACAAAGTATGGGAAGATATGCATCAATGGCGGCACGTCAAAGGAGGGCATACTTCTCGCCGCTCGATGAAGAACCAAAACCAGGTTGTGGAAAGCTGTATCCTCAATTAGCCAGCCGTTTTCCCGAATTAGCCCTGAAACTTCTCGACTTAATGTCAATGTCGGAAGTGGTCGAAAGGGGAAAATCACGAGGAAAGGCCGTTTCAACTGTCATAAAGCCGTGGAGAGCAATGTTTCCTTATATCAAGTCGGATGCCGCCGGAGTGTCTGTCGATTTGCCAGTTCATGTGGAATACGTCAATGACGTATATCGCCTTGGCGCTGGTTCAAAGAAAGCCGAAGTCGAGCCGTGATGTCGTGATGACGTTATTAGTTCAAATCATGTATGATGTCATCACGGGAAGTAAGCTGACGAAAGTGCCTCCAGCTGAACAGGAAGGAGATTAGTGACAAATTCACGAATCACTCTCTCAGAAACGCACAAAATCAACTCCCACGAATACGGCTAACGGCCACGGCGTGAGACTTCCAGAAATATTAAAACGTCATCAGAAACATTTTAGAGCGAACGTTTCACCGGCTCGACGAACCCGCCCGGTCTGCGTTTGCGACGTGACCTCGGTGTAGTACTGCTGGCTGGCTGGACGGTGACTAATGGTGGGAGTGGTCACAGCGAGACTCACGTCGTGTCAGTGACCGGCCGACCTCCGCTCAGCCAGGGTCTCGGTCTCTGCCACCCCACACGCCTTATGTGTGGATGGCGTCCACCCTGCTGGCAACGTGTAGGTACTTATGAGTTCTTATGAGCTCGATTCAGTTCAATTGATGATCGCCATCCAAAGGCCAGGATGCGGATCCCCTTACAACAAGTTTTAATGTACTTGTACTCATGAAGAAAGGGTTCTAAACTGTGGCACTGGAGACTCCCGCGATGATACACACATTACATCAGATGTTTACAAGAAGTATAAATGTTCAATTAGGTGTTTACAGGCTGAAGCACAGACTCAATAATGGCATAGGATTGCCCATACA